>CAJQZJ010032244.1:1308323-1343090 GCA_907164525.1 Lophiomys imhausi
GGGGGGGGGGGGAGTCTAGCCCCTCCGGTTTTTGCACAGTGCCCAGTAATTCTGTGTTTTTTATGGCTCTTTTTTCCCCGCGTTCAGAATGCGTCAGTGTAGGTCGCCGCCATCTTCGCTCCTCGAATTTGTCAATTTTTAACTCAGATTGATCAAAAGAAATTTAATTTGTGCTCCAGAAGTCCTTCTTAGTGTCACCAAGTGTTTTTCCCATGACATGTTTCATATTTGTGTTGAGATAATGCTTTAAACATTTTGAAAGACAGAGAAATACTATGGAAATACTATGGAAAGGACCATGTCCTTTCTCTGTTTCCAAATCCCAAGTAATCATAACTCATGATTTTGGCTAGAATCTTATTTTCCTGAGACTCCCTTCTACACACATATTGATAAATTGATGTTCTTGGCCTTATTCATATTTGTGTTCTGTTGTATATGTGTGTGTGGTGTGTATGTGTGATGTATGTGGGAGGTAGAGTGTAAGTGTGTGTGTGTGTGTGTGTGTGTGTGTGTGTGTGTTTGTGTGAGGTGGGTATGTGTGTGTGGTGTGTATGTGTGTGTGTGTTTGTATGAGGTGTGTATGTGTGTGTGGTGTGTATGTGTGTGTGTGTTTGTGTGAGGTGTGTATGTGTGTGTGGTGTGTATGTGTATGTATGTGGGAGGTGGAGTGAGGTGTGTGTGTGTGTGTGGTATGTGTGTGTGGTGCGTATGTGTGTTGTGTATGTGTGTGGTGTATAAATGTGTGTGTGGGATTTGTATGTGTGAAGTATGTGGGAGGTGGAGTGAAGTATGTGTGTGTGGTGCGTATGTTTGTGTGTGTACATTTGTATATGTGTGATGTATGTGGGGGGGTGGAATGTATAAGTGTGTGGTATGTGTTTGTGTGTGTGTGTATGTTGGGTGGTGGAGGTGGGCTCCCATCTGAGGACACTATGTGCAAAACTTTGCAGTTCTGTTTCAAATGTCTGTCTTCAAAGTCTAGGATAGTGAGTTAGCAAATGTGTTCCTAGTTAATGTCCAGCCTAGGGCAAGATGAGAAGTAGAGGATACCATCTTCATGGAACTGTGTCTCTATCCAACACTTGCTGTCAGCAATTTTGCTTTATTTGAAATCCTTCCTCTATCTGGGGAGAAGCATGTTGGATCACACGGACAACTGTCCTGAGGCATCTGTGTTTGCAGCAGAAGAGTGGTTTTTGAACCATCTCCTAACTTCCTGTATTTCTTTGTCTTTAGAAACCATCCTTGCCTCCAGCCCTTCTCTCCCTCTCAAGGAGGAGCCTTTGCCAGCCACACAGTGTCCCTCCTCTCCATTACCTTTTATGTTTCATTACAAGACTGTAGGTTTCAATGTGGCTTTTTTTCATGACCCTTCATTTTTGTTATCACCCCTGCCCCTTTTCTCCCTCCTCTTCCCTACTTGAACATTTCTATCCTCAGTACACTCCCCTTCTACTTTAAGATCACCCAAGATCTACTATGATTCCCCTCTTTAAGGGCTCTGGCTGCCTGTGGCCTCTTCCTATGTCTCTGGCACCTATTGAAAGTTAAATTCAAACTTAAGAATCTTGAACACAAAAAATTTAAGAGATTCAAGCCAGGATTTACATTTGAGGAGAATATTGGCACATGTTCTCTGTGCGTATTCTCACTCAGTATAATTTTTTTCCAGTTTCATCCATTTACCTTCTGATTCTATTTTCTTTGCAGCTGGATAAAATTCCATTGTGTGTAAAAGTAACTTTTATTCTCCTGATGTAATTGTCATCTCTGAGGCTTACTGTCTTGGTCTCCTAACCTAGGCCTAGTCTTGGAAATTCTAACCTCTGTACAATCTAATCTAGGTCTAAAATATTTTCAGCCTCTGAGACTTACTGCTGAAAAAACTCACCCTTTCTAGCTAGCTCTTTCTGAACTCTAGCTGGTTGGTTCAACTCAGCCCTTCTGGCTTAAACTCCTCTCCATGCTGACTGATTCAATCCAGCTTCTCTCCACTTCTGGCTGAATTGATCTGCTTGGCCTCAAACTAACTCTAGCAATCTGTTCGAATCTTGTGGGTTTTCATTCTCTGGCTTGTCTGTCTTCACCTGTGTCTAGCTTGTTCTCTCTACAACCTGTCTCTGTAAAACTGCCTCCTCTTTCTCTCCACGCTGCTCACTCAAGTGATTATCAACTGACTGACTGAACTCAACTGCACTCAATTGATACAGTGTAATGCACAAATGCTGCTCATCTTGAGTTCTGGCCATGATCCTGATCCAACAAGAGCTTAAGACACTGGTTGTATTGCATCAAGAAAGCAGAGAGATGAGGGCTGCCATTCAGCTCACATAATGTACTATCTATCTATCTATCTATCTATCTATCTATCTATCTATCATCTATCTATCTATCATCTATCTATCTACCTACCTATCTATCTATTTATCTATCTATCTATCTATCCATCTATCTATATCTATATATATTACAGAAGAAGAGATGGAAGAGAGGATGAAAGTTATGGGCATACCGTGTATTCACATATGACATTCTCAGAAAGATAAAACATTTAAATTAAAAGCAAAAGAAAATCACAGTCTCTGGCTAATATGCAATGCAATATGAATATTCTATAGTATATTTATGTATATAAATAATCCCAAACAACCAACCAGCAGAGCTTGGAAGTCAGACAGTTTTCACACTCTAACTGAAAATGTCTGGAATAAATTCCAGGGGATTCCCATGCAGAGTGGAGATTTATAACATAAAATAACACACATACCCAAAAGTTCAGTTTTGAACAATTTAAATGGAAAATGATTCCTTCAACATTCCTTCTTGAATCTGAGGTTGTAATTGTCTTTCAAACCAATAAATCAAAGGGAAGACAGAGGTAGAGAAATATCAGTCAAAAAATGTTTTCTGAATTGCTTTCTATTATTAATTCAATATTTGGCTCTTCTACCATTTCACTTCTCACCATCATCAACAAAAACACCCCTATAATAACCCACTTAGACTTCCCTTCCCACAAGTGTTTTGGAGAATTCTGCAGTTAGCACAGGAGATTCCTCCCCCTTGTGGCTGTGTATCACTTCATCTTCTTCCAGTGTGGAATGTGTATAGACTGTGGAACAGTATTTATCAACATCTTAAACCACCATGCTGTTTAATTTGCTGCCTGCATTAGTAAATTTAGTATTTCCTTCTTTCACTTCATCCCATAAATGATCCCTTCCCCTGACAAAAGCATGCTAGAAAGAAATGTATTTCCAAAATTAATACACCAATAGTTTTTCAGGATTCCCAGGTAGCCTTTGCCTTTACTAGTTACATGGAAGGGTTTTAGCTGGATTTCACATATTCCATACTATTGCTGGTTGAAGCTTCCCTTGTTGCTGAGAGAGATAACAGAAGCTTGAAGGAAAGGTTGTTTGGTTGCAGGATTCCAAAGTCCAGCCCAGCATGGTGGGAGAATCATGTCACAAGAAGTTCAGGCACAGGCCACATTGCATCAAGAAAGCAGAGAGATGAGTGCTACCCCTCAGCTCACATTACCTTCCTATTTAATCTGGCTTCTTAACCAACAGATTAGGGATGTTCCTACCTCAAGTAACCTAGTCCGTGTAACTCCTCATCGACATGCCCACAGATGTGTTCCCATGGCGATTGTAAATCTCCAAGGTTTTATATAAGATGCCATATTTCTGTTTACTGGTCCTCTCTTCTGGCCATGAGGGCTGATAACACACACATTAAAATGGGAGACTGGGGATGTGGCTTATTTGTGAGAGAGATTGCCTATTGGGCAAAAATTTGATCTAATCTTCTGCACCACACAAAACCAAGTGTTGTGTCAAGTGTCTGTAATTCTAGAAGTGGAGGCAGGGAAATCAGAAGTTCAGTGTCATCTTGGGCTACACATGGAGTTTGAGGCCAGCTTGGACTACATATCATTGTGCCTACAGGAAAGAAGCAGAGAGTAAAGAATGATTGTATACATACTGAAGCTCAGTTTGCTTTCCCACTCTTACACAGTCTATCCAGGATGCCCTTCATAGGAAATGATGCCACCCACAGTGGGCGGTGTTCCACCTCAGTTAATGTAATCAAGCCAATCCCCTACAGACATGCCCAGAAACCCTTTTCCCAGGTGACTATCACCTCAGTCTCTTTAACAACTGATGCTGAGAAAATTACAAGTGCATATCCAAAAACATAAATAAGAAAGGGGAAAAAATGAAGTTGAACTCAAGTTTTCAAAAGTGTACCACCCTGAGAACCAATGTTTTCAGGTTCTAATATGTGATCTGAATACCTTAAATGGATTTTACAAATTAACTTTAAACAGTTAAGAACGGTAGATGCTTGTAATCTCAGAAATTGGGAGGTAGGGGCAGGAGGATCAGTTCAAGGCCATCCTTAGCTGTGTGGTGAGTTTGAGACCAACCTGGACTCTATGAGACCATTGCAAGAAAAAAAATTCAAGGCCAGCCTAGGCAACTTGCTTAGATGTTGTCTTAAATAGTAAAGTTAGGGTTGGGAATATTATTTAGTGGTAGAGCACTTGCCTACCATGGAAAATGTTATAGGTACATTTCAATCCTTAGTATAGAAAAAAACTCAATCCGTAGTATAGAATAAAAATACCCCCAAATATCTTTCTTAGTTCACTATTTCTGCTATAAGATTGAATACATTGATGACAGGGATAAGTTGTAAATTTCCAGTGTGAGTGGTAAACCTCTGTCTCCAAAAATACTTACATTACGATTCATGACAGTATCAAAATTACAGTTATGAAGTAACAAAAAAAATGATTTTATGGTTGGGGGTCACCAGAACATTGTATTAAAGGGTCACAAGATTGGGAGTGTTGAGAACCACTGCTCTAGGGTATCTCTTGGTGCTACCATGTCCTGTGAGTAAAATCAATGGGAAACTACAACAGCCTAAACCAGGCAGGATGACAAAGGGCATAGAGACACATCAGGAATGAAGGAATGGGTCCTAGTCCTGGAAAAGAGCCAACACCTGCTGAGCTGCTTGCCAAGAATGAGTAGTAGAGGAAGATAGTAATAAATACCAGCTCAGGCCCTGTGACCGGTTGCAGAAATGAGAATCAAGAGAGTTTCTATCTTGTTAAGAATGCTTTTGTAGAGATATTGTGTTTTCTTTCAATTTCTTTATCATGTGATGGCTGTTATTGATTGTCAACTTGACTACACTGAGAATTATCTAAAACCCCAGAATGGAGGGCACACCTGTGAGGGATTTCTGCTTAATTTGAAGTGGGAAGATCTACTTTTAATCTGGGTCTTTGAGGTAGGAAGACATTCCTTTAATCTAGATCTTGAGGTGAGAAGATAACACACCTTTAATCCAGATTTTTAATCAAGTTCTAATTTGGGCCATGCGTTCTGCTGATGGAAGAAGGAAGCTTTTGCTCTTTGCCTGTTTGCTCTTGCCTTGTTAGCAAGTCAATTCCTTCATTGGCTTTAGAGTCTACTTCTTTGGGAATCCAGCATGTACTGAAGACTGGCCGGGATATCCAGCCTCTGGGACTGAATAACTACTGGACTCTTGGGCCTTCTATTCATGGCCAGCCATTGTTTGATTAGCTGGACCACAGCCTCTAAGTCATTCTAGTAAGTTCCACATCTCTCTCTCTCTCTAGATATATTTATATATCTAGATGTATGTATATCTAGTGAGAGAGAGATTCATTCTATAAGTTCTGTTACTCTAGAGAACCCTGACTAATACCTTCAAAAAGCACATAAAACACTAAATAGACAAGACCAAAAAAAAAAATCCCCATGGCATATCATAGTTAAAACACTACATATATATATATATATAAAACAAAGAACATGTATTGAAAGTTGCTAGATTAAAAACATGTCATATAAGGAGAAAGATCCATCAGAAAACTCTGAAAACCAAAAGAGCAATGCATTCCAAGTCTTTTTTGTTTTTAGGTTTTTCGAGACAGGGTTTCTCTGTGCTGTGGCAGCCTGTCTGTCCTGGAACTCACTCTGTAATCCAGGCTGGCCTTGAACTCACAGAGATCAACCTGCCTCTGCCTCCTGAGTGCTGGGATTAAAGGCGTGTGCACCCACGCTCAGCCATTATAGACCGTTTTGAACTGCTATGTGGGTGCTGGGATTTGAACCCTGGTCGTTTGGAATAACAGCCAGTGCTCTTAACTGCTGAGCCATCTCTCCAGCCCCTGCATTCCAAGTCTTAAAAGACATTGATGGCCTGTCTAGACTAATGGACCTAGAAAAACTATCCACCATAATTGAAGGAGAAAGAAAAATTTTCCATTATATAAACAGCCTGAGTTTTTTTTTTTAATTCAGCAAACCAAACCTAAATAAAATAGAGAACAATATTTATGACTGAAGAGAGGCATTAGTATAGCAGAGATACCGTGGAAACAAGTATGAGGCCATACTTATCAAAGCACCAAGTTCCACTGAGAACACAAACACAGTAATCATGCACATCTCAATAAGTTTAAATGTTAATGTCCTTGATTCTCTGATCGAAATAGAATAGATCAAGAAGCAAAATCAGTATGTTTTGTACAAAAACCATATCTTAGTTTTAAAGACAGACACTGGCTTCAAGTAGAATGATGGACAGAAGTCCTCCATTCAGATCGGACCAGAAAGAAAACAGGCACCACTGTCCTAATATCTGAAAAACAGGCTTCAAACTACAACTAATCAGAAGACATAGAGAAGGATATTTCATTCTAACCAGAGAAACTGTTAACTAAGAAGATATTATTATTGTAAAAATATGTGCACCAAATTCAGGGGTACCCAATTTCATTAAAAAAAAAAGTACTACTGGATTTAAAGAGACAGATTAACAGTAATCCATTAACATTAGGTGATTTCAATACCCTACATTCTCCAATAGAAAGATCATCTGAAACAAAAATCAACAGAGAAACATCAGAATTAAATGACAACATACATCAAATAAACTTCACAGGCATCTACAAAACATTCTGCATGAGCAACAAGGACTAAATAATCTACTCAGCAGCACATAGACACTTTTCTAAAATAGTCCACCTTCTAGGTTACAAAACAAATTATTATAAGTTAAAAAAGATTGAAATGACTCCTTGTATCCTATCTGTCCCCAATGGAGGGAGATTTATAATTGACAGCAAACAAATTTCTAGTTAAAACAAACAAACAAACAAAATCTCATTGTAATGAGGTACTGATGTAATGAATTATTTAATGAGTTGAAGAAGAAATAAATAAATTTTTTCTTGGAACCAAATGAAAATGACAAAACCTTGGGGACACATTGAAAAGCCCTACAAAGGGAATTTATAGCTCTAAATGCATACATGGAAAAATCAGAAAGTGCAAATAAATGACTTAATGATGTAACTTTTTAAAACTTGGAAAAAAACAGTAGATGGCAAGAAATACTAAAAATCAGAACAGAAATGCAATGAAATAGAAATAAAGAAAACAATACAAAGAATCAGTCAATATCATTGCTAATTTTTGGAGAACATACACAAGATTGATAGACACTTGGCCCAAGTAAAACGAAAGAAAGTGCCCAAATGAATAGAATTGTAAATGAACAGGAAAACTCTACAACAGCACCAAAGAAATTCAGAACATTATAAGGGAATATTTTAAAAATGTGTACTCTACTAATCTAGAAAACGTCAAAGAAATAGGTGAGTTTCTAGATTCAGCCAAATCACTAAGATTAAACCAAGAGGAAGTCAGCAACCTAAACAGACTCATAACAAATGAGATTGGAATAGTAATAAAAAGCTTTCCAACTTAAAAAAAAGTGTCCAGGGCTAGATGGCTTCAGAAAAGAATTCTACCAGACATATAAACAATAACAACAAAAAAACCAACCAAACAAACAAACAAAAACCCCCAAAGGAATGAATGAACAAACAAACAAATAAAAAACTAAACCAGAAACAGGAAGAGTGCTCGCAAACTCTTTCTATGAAGCCAGTACCACTCTAACACCAAAACAAGATAAAGACACAAAACCAAAAAGAAAACTAAGTGCACAATAAAATATTTGCAAACAGAATACAGACATACATCAAAATGATAATCCACCATGAGCAAGTTAGTTTTATCTCTGGAATGCGGGGATGGTTCAATATATGCAAATCAATAAATGTAAATCACATATATAGACTTAAAGACAAAAATCAAACGATCATCTCAGTAGGTGCAGAAAAAGCCTTTGATAAAATCCAACATGACTTCATGATAAAAGTCCTAGATAATTTACAGCTGTCACTGCAGTAAAATACCCTGGCATTTGGGTATATCAGCCACACTCCAGGTTAGGTCCCATGGCCAGGAATAGTTGGCCAACACAAAATAGACTGAAAGATTTTGTTTGTTTGTTTTGGTGGAATTTTTGGTTTCAGTGTAGTTTTCTTTCTTTCTTTTTTTTGTTAGTATTTTGTCTGTTTTGATTTTCTTTTTTACTTT
This sequence comes from Lophiomys imhausi, assembly GCA_907164525.1. Lineage (NCBI taxonomy): Eukaryota > Metazoa > Chordata > Mammalia > Rodentia > Muridae > Lophiomys > Lophiomys imhausi. The sequence goes on from CAJQZJ010032244.1 coordinate 1,316,825, forward strand.
TTTAATTTTTGGAGAAAAAGAACATGAAGTTTGGTTGGTAGCAAGGTGAGGAAGATCTGGGGTTTGGGGAAGGGAAAAAAACTATCAAAATAAATTGTATGGAAAAATTAACTTAAAAATAACATGGCAAAACCAGTTAAGAAAGAAATTGTTTTTTTTTTTTTTTTTCTAGCTCACAATGCAAGGGTGTAGTCAGGAGCTTCAAGATGATCCAGTAGTGGACAGTTGGGAGGAGCTCAGGCAGTGCCAGTGTTCAGTGTGATTCCTCCATTTGAAGCCATCCAAGTCCCAGGCCTAGGGAATGGTGCTTTTCTTGTGGCAGGGTTTCCCACCTCAGCTAACTTAATTAAATAATCCTTAATCTAATCACTCACAAATGCACCTGGAGGTTTGTTTGTCTCCTAGTATTATAGATCCTATCCAGTTGATTACATTAATTCTCGCAGTGTGTTTTAACCTATAGCATGCAGCCCATAAGAATTTTCTGAATGAAATCTATCCTTTTAAAAATCCTCTTTTGGAATAAAAGCATCTGGGGCATGGGAGGTAGTGTCTGAGTAAATTATCTACATCCACACAGCAGCATTTGTATGCACAAAGACTCAATCCTGAGGTTTGAGGCCAAGTTTCAGTGTTTCCTGAGTAAATTGCCACATTAGGTTCTAATTGATTGCTATTTTGAAATTAACGAAGATGCAATTTACAACTTTCTCATTTGAGACAAAGGTTTAAGAATAATTTAAATATTTGTGCTATTTTACTCTTTATTAACAGGCAGAGTCCCTGGAAGTGGATATCAGATTAACTGACTGGGGTGGGGGATGCTGTGTGAACCTGGGTAAACTAGGCTAAGTCTCCCAGCCTTAGTTTCTTTCTATGTTCTCCCAAAATGATGGCAGTTGTAAGTCCATAGGGTCACTCAGGGCCAAAATCCTGATTCTAATCCAGGTCAAAGCCTGGATTTTCAAATCTATTTGCCAGTGCCAGAGAATACTCTGATCCCAGCACTCAGAAGGCTGAAGGAAGCAAAAGCTCAAGAAAGGGAGAAAGGGAAGAAAGGAAGGGAGGACAAGAGAAAAGAAACATGACAATATCCCACCCACCCAAAACATAATCATAACCTCAGGGGATGGCTACACACCCAAGAGCAGATGAACTGCAGAAATTGGACTTTGTGGGTTTAAAATAAAGTGAGAAAACAAACTGCGGTGGATATGGAAGGCGGATGGTTCGGGAAGGAATTGGGGGGTGGGGGGTGATCATCAGGATTGAAATGCAATGTAATGACTTCTCAAAAGAAATTAATAAAGATATATTATAAAAATCAAACAAACCGCCAGGCGTGGTGGCCCACGCCTTAATCCCAGCATTCGGGAGGCAGAGGCAGGAGGATCTCTGTGAGTTCAAGGCCAGCCTGGGCTATAAAGCGAGTTCCAGGACAGCCAGGTATACGCAAAGAAATCTTGTCTCTAAAAGAAAAAAAAAAGAAAGAAAGAAAAAAAAAAGAGCCCCCCCCCCAAATCAAACAAAAATGAGGACAAAGTGGAACCAGGAATTTTAACTGATCCAGTCGCTACACCTTTCCTGGTAGGAGGAGTCCAATATTTCGGAAGCTGTATAGTGGATAGTAGATTAAATATGATTGGATGAGGTCAGCTTAGGGTAGAGAGGGATTTCCGCCCACCGCCCTATATGCCTGGAAGCGGATGTGTTCACGCCCACTCAGTTAGGAGAGGAGTTGCTTGCTCCTGAGCTGCGTCTCCAGCCTCCGAGGGCAGCATGAGCCTGAAAGCTACAGAACGAAGTTGGTTCCCACCAGAGCATCCGGAAGACCGGGGAGTCCTGGCCCAACCAGTCGGGGACCTCTTGCTGTCTTGCTACCCTTCCACATATTACCAGCCACCACGGCTCATTGTGGTCCATACGGCTTCCCCGAGGCCTGGGCCTGAGGCTCCTTGGGAACTGCTGCACTGGCGACCCCAGCAGGTTGGGAGGAAGGTACTGTGTCCTGAGTCCTCATCATCATTGCCATTCTCAGCCTCAGTGGGAGAGAAGAGCAGCCCCAGCCTGGCCCACACCACCACAGCGGCCAAGAGGACCTTCAGCAGCAGCGGGGCCACGGCTCAGCCGTTGCACTTCAACTCCTACCTCCTTACCCCTCAGCAGGCTGCCTACAGCTACTCTTTAGTTGGAGTGAAGAAGCCTATCCTCAGCAAGGAGTCGAAGGATCAGATCCCTGCTGCCATGCGCCAGCACTACTTGGGCCTGTTCACTGAGGAGTGCCTTAAGTTCTCCTCCTCGCACCTGGAGGCCATCGAGATGGCGCAGTCAGAGGAGAAGGTGGTCTACGACCGAAGTCCCAGCAAGAACAAGTACCTGCATGTTGCTTTGCACACCCTGAAGAAGCTCAGGGGCCTGGTTCCTAGCGCGGTCCCAGGTCTCAGCAAGGCCACCTTATACAGCTGCCTGCAGGACTATCTGCTCACGGAGGAGCAGCGCAGGTTGCATGGCTTCCCATTCGCCAATCCGGAAAAGCCAGGCTCGGCAATGCTCTTCACCGGAGAGCAGTCACGGAGCCCGACCCACGCGACCTGCTGTCGCTGTGGCACGGAATACCCTGTGTCATCCTCCGGCCGCTGCCTCTGCTCCAAGCCCTGCGTATACCACTGGGGGCGCGTCCTCTCCATCCCCGTGCCTGGGGGCTCGCAGGCGCGGTACTCCTGCTGCCACGCGCCCGTTGATGCCACAGGCTGTAAGGTAGCCAAGCAGCACGTGCAGGACGGCAGGAAGGACAACTTGTACGGCTTCGCCAAGACCTTCCCGAAGAAGGACTGGGAGGCACACGCGGGAATCTACGCCCTGGACTGTGAGATGTCCTACACTACGCACGGCCTGGAGCTCACCCGCGTGACAGTGGTGGACACCGATTTACAAGTGATTTACGACACCTTCGTCAAGCCCGATAATGAGATTGTGGACTACAACACCATGTTTTCCGGAGTGACGGAGGCGGACTTGGCGAGCACCAACGTCAGGCTCCATGATGTCCAGGCCATGCTCCTTAGCCTGTTCAGCACTGAAACCATCCTCATTGGACATAGCCTTGAGAGCGACCTGCTGGCTTTGAAGTTCATTCACGGCACCGTGGTGGACACTTCGGTGCTCTTCCCGCACAACCGGGGCCTCCCGTACAAGCGCTCCTTGCGGGGCCTCATAGCCCAGTACCTCAACCGAATGATCCAGACCCACAGCGGTGGCCACAGCTCCATCGAGGATGCCAGCGCCTGCATGCAGCTGGTGACCTGGAAGATGCAAGAAGATGCCAAGACCTCCAGCCCCGCTCAGCACCAGGCCTGTTGCCAGAAATGCCAGATCCAAGCTCCGGGTTTGCACTAGCCGATCCACCCAGACGCCCAAGATGCTGGAGCTGCCCAAGACGCCAGACAACCTGTACCTGGAGGAAAGAGACCCAGACCGACCTCTATCTCCCCAGCCACAGACTTGAGGACTTTTGTGCGGTGATTACGGGATGTGGAGGTGAGGAGCGACTGGCGTACAATTGCTACACTTTTAGTCCGAGCTAGACAGCTTGGGGGGCAAGGCTGAGAACTGCTTGCCCTGTTGTGTGTGTGAAAACTCGTTATACAGAATGCGTTGGTTATGTTAGGCCACACCCAACTGAGGGATAAGGAGGAATTGTTTCAGCTCATTCCAGAACTCCCTCACAGAGCTGACAAAGGAAAACAACCTGCTTGCCTGCTTCAGAGGTGAGGGCGTTTTGATTCCACAAGTGTGGCTGGAACTCTTAGCTGTGACTTTAAGATTAACTTTGCCTAGTAAAAGCCACCACTCCTAGTTTGCCGGGTCTTCAGTATTTCCCGAAGGCTGATGAAATTTGTTGGAAATAACTAGTCCAAGCAACAATGATAACCTCGTAATTTCAGGTTTTCTTGTTCTTGGAGTTGAAATAGTTTGAGATTTCTTAGATGGGGTGACTTTTTTTCTTCCACTATATAAATACATTTATAAAATGCAAGAGGTGTATGAATGATTTTAAGAATGTGGTTGAAAAATTGATTGAATTATTTCCACCAGAAAATATCGTGGCCCCAAATAACTTTTATTTCTGCTTATGATTTTTTTAAAACCCGAAAATCAAATCCACTTTTGTCTTAACTGTGAAGAAAGCCTTTCTAGCTGTGTTAAAGGACAACCTCTGTTACTGTATTAAAGGTAATGCAAGGTACTGTGTTTTAGAATATAAGGGAAGAAAATAACTGTTTTTAGCTACCCAACGTTCAGGTGGCATAATAAGTTTAGTAAGGAATGTTAATGTTTGTACATACCAATAAAACTTTAAGCTCTTCATACCTAAGCCAGGAATGAGAGCTCATTAACACTAAGAACTTAGTATTTCTGATTTGTGTTAAAATGTTCAAAATAAAAATAGAGCATTTAACATTACTCTTTTTCCCTGCCTCAACTATTGCTTACTGTGTGGCCCAGGGCTGGCTTTGAACCTATTTCTGCTATAGCTAGAGTGAGATTACAGGGGTGAGTTAATATGCCTGACTAATACTCTTCAACTGCTTTTTCAGAAGTAAATTCTAAATTACCAGAGCAAAACTAAACCAAATGCTCTATTCTTTGGATTAATAACTCTTGCCCGTGCACTTTTTAGTTTGTAATCTTATATCTTATTCCAAAATAAAAGTTTTCTGTTTTGAAATTAGAGATTTGTGCCCACGTGTTTGTTTAAATTTGATAGGATGGGACTAGTGTTTGATTCAGATCCAAATTATGGTAAACTGATTGTTAGGAGAGAAGGTTCTAGCCCAGACTCTGGACTGCTGGTTGTTAGAGGTACCGGGTTTACCTTGAGTCTTCTTGCCTCTGGAATTTGCTTTCCTGAACCCACATGGAGTTCTGTAGCTTAGGATAGCAAAGGCACCCCCTTAACAGATCCCAGAACCTTCACATCCAGGTACTTCTTGTCAACAATGGCCGTGGGCAATCCTGGCTGCCTTGCTTGTGTCCTATCCTGTACAAGGCAGAGGCAGAATAGATGCTTTTGTTGTTTGTTCCCTTGTTTTTGAGACAGAGTCTGGCTTTGAACTGTGCTGAAGTTCTTACGTGACTGAAAGCCTCCAACTGCCTTACTCCAACTTCCAGTTGCTAGAAGGATGACAGCCATGTGTCAAGACTGTTGGTTAACTCAGTGCTGCATGTGTAGCCCTTGTTTTTATATCTTTTATATTTTGGGAGAGCAAATTAGCAGGAAGAAAAACCTGTCCTGGCCTCACTCATTTAAAAGGACCTGAGTAGGTATGCACCCGGACTCCTCTGGCTGTTAGCAATTTGCCAGAAAATCTTTGCAATAACTAACCAATACATTGCATAGCCTTTGTGTCTTTAATTAAAAGGCCATCCTAATCATTTGCAAGAGTATAGCTTTTTCACATAACATTCAAATACTTAACTCATTTTCAGAAAACATTTATTACGTCTGACCTGTGTGCAGATGAAAATATTCTTCAATAACCGAAAACAGTATCAACAAACTTTTGAATGAGAGAAACTGATACTACAGATACTCACATTGAATTAGAATCTTCATCTTCACCAGGCATGGTGGAGTACACTTTTAATCCCAGTGCTTGGGAGGTATAGGCAGGCAGATCTCTGCAAGTTCGAGGCCAGCCTGATCTACAAAGAGAGTACCAGGACAGCCAGGGATACACAGAGAAACTTTGTCTCAGAAAAAAAAAATCTTCATCTTTAGCTGGGCAATGATGGGACATACCTTTAATCCAAGTACTTGGGAGGCAGAGAGAGGTAGATTTCTGTGAGTTTGAGTTCAAGGCCAGCCTGATCTACAGAATAACTTCTAGTGCAGCTGGCGCTACACAAAGAAACACTGTCTTGAAAAAAAAAAAAGAAAAAAAGAATTTTCATCTTCAACTATTTTATTAAATATATTCATGATCACATAGTGATGTTTGATGTGATGATAGACTGAATATTCAATGAAAGTCCCATAAGATTACAGTAGGAGTCAAGTATGTTGAGTCCTGTCTGTAATGTATAATGCTCATGAGGTGAGCAAGAGTTCTGCTGTAAATTCAGTCAGACTACTCTACAGAGTGGGACTCTGTCCAAAGTGGATGGAAAATTGCAATGAATCTACAAGATTCCTGTTGCCTTGAGGGTTTATAGTAAAGTCATCACATGGTGAATTACTCACTTGTTTGGGGGATTACTGCTGTAAAATTCACTGCAAACTGTGTAAGCCTAGCAGTTGAATTATGTGCTAAAAAAAGTATTTCTCCAGTAGGGTCTCACTGTGCAACCCTGTCTGGCCTGGAGCTTATTTATGTAGACTAGGTTAGGCCAGAACTCAGAGATCATGCTGCTTCTGCCTCCCAAGTGGTGCAATTAGAGGTGTGATGGAAAATATTTGGTAGTGATTAATGACTATGATATTGTTTATATTATGGTTTTGTTTTTGTTGGTTTGTTTGTTTGTTTTTTTTTTTTCGAGACAGGGTTTCTCTGTGTAGCCCTGACTGTCCTGGAACTCACTCTGTAGACCAGGCTAGCATTGAACTCACAGAGATCCGCCTGCCTCTGCCTCAAAGAGTGCTGAGATTAAAGGCTTGTTCCACCATGCCCGGCTTATACTATGCTCTTAAGAACATTTTTTTTTTATTATTTTAAAAATGTATATGTGTGGGGGGGGTTATATCCATGGGTGCCAGGGGGCCCAAAAGAGGGCATTGGTTTTCCTGGAACTGTAGTTAAGAGTGGTTGTGAGATGCCCAACATGGATGCTGGGATCAGAGCTCTGTGGTCCTCTTCAAGAAGAGTAAGTACAATATACTTTAAGATTATTTATTTGAGACTGTACTCTTACATATAGAAAAATTTGTTGTGAAGTGGTACCCTGTGTTCCACCAGCAGCAGCTTCAGAAAGCTTGTGTTCACTTTGAGTGAAAATTCCATCAAGAAGCCAGGTCAAGTGATTGACTTTTGTGGTCTTGTATTCTGTAAGTTCACAATATGATATGTGTACAAAACTGGCTAATTGGGTTGGTGATGTTTCTCATTTGATAGAGTGCTTGCTTAGTTTGTATAATCCCTGGATTGAATCCCTAGTACCACATAAAACCAAATGTCTTGAGTATACCTGTGATCCCAGCACTCAGGAGTTACAGGCAGAAGAATTAGGATTTCAGAATCATTCTTGGCTACATAGGGAGTTCAAGCCCAGTCTGGGTCAAAAAAAATTTTTTTTAAAGCTAAGCTATTAGATTCATCCTAGCATATCTATATTGTTAAACCACATATCACCAGGTTTGTTCTCACCAAAGATGGCATAATTTATGTTAAACATAAATCTATTTATTTTTTGGTTTTTCGAGCCTAGCTGTCCTGGACTCACTTTGTAGACCAGGCTGGCCTCGAACTCACAGAGATCTGCCTGCCTCTGCCTCCCAAGTGCTGGGATTAAAGGTGTGCGCCACCACGCCCGGCTAAACATAAAACTAAAACAATTCATGGGGCATTTATGTTAAGACAATTTACTTTTGGCACCATTATCATTTATTTGTTTAATAATAGACCATTCTTAAATATCTGAATTACCTGTTTGTTTAATCAAAACAAATGAGAAAAATAGCAGCTTCAAAAGACCTGGATTAAAATGAATCACACCTTTGGCCAGTCTTGGTAGTACACGCCTTTAATCCCAGCACTCGGGAGGCAGAGGCAGGCAGATCTCTGTGAGTTTGAGGTCAGCCTGGTCTATCCAGGGATACCCACAGAAACTCCATCTGGGAAAAATAAATAAATATAAAAAAATCAATAATGAGAATGGAGACTGGAGAGATGTTCTGCAGTTAATAATATGGCTGCTTTTTTTTTCCTTTTGGCTTTTTGAGACAGGGTTTCTCTGTGTATCCTTGGCTGTCCTGGATCTCTCTTTGTAGACCAGGCTGGCCTCAAACTCAGAGATCCAACTGTCTCTTCCTCCCAAGTGCTGGGATTAGAGTGTCTCTCTCTCTTTTTTTCCCTTTATTTTTGGCTTTTTGAGACAAGGTTTCTCTGTATGGCCTTGGCTGTCCTGGACTCACTTTGTAGACCAAACTGGCCTTGAATTCACAGAGATCCGCCTGCCTCTACCTCCCGAGTGCTGGGATTAAAGGCGTGCGCCACTACACCAGACTAGCTGCTCTTACAGAGGCCCCAGGTTCAGTTCCCAGAATTCACATGGAGACTCACAACTGATTGTAACTCTATTTCCAGAGATCCAACACCCTCTTCTGGCTTCTTTGGGCACTGCACACTCGTGGTGCACATAATGCATGCCAACAAATCCTCACACACATAAAACAAACACATTTGATTACCCAGAGACATTAAGAGGATTGTGATCTCACACACAGTAATGTGTTCTAAGGGTTTCAGCAAATTAAGATGATGAGTCTCTAAGTTTATCTTGAAAGAACAGCACAACTGGAAGAATGTGACACAGCAAACATGAATGTCCAAGAAACTGTTCTTGGAATCTGCCTTGGGCATTTCACTCTGGCGGCTATGCATTTCTATTTTTAGTGAAAACTACATGTACACAGTTGGAAATCATTTTGTCTTTTGTAAATGGAAAAATAAATTTTTAAAGCAAATTAGCACATTTCCTGAGAAACCAAACTCAGTAACACAAATTTTCTCAGTAAGTTTCTCTGACATAGGGATGCTTTTAGTGGCTTTCTTTCTTTCTTTCTTTCTTTCTTTCTTTCTTTCTTTCTTTCTTTCCTTCCTTCCTTCCTTCCTTCCTTCTTTCCTTCTTTCTTTCCTTCCTTCCTTCCTTCTTTCTTTCTTTCTTTCTTCATTCTTTTTTTTTTTTCTTTTGAGACAGGGTTTCTCTATGTATTCACGGCTGTCCTGGACTCACTTTGTAGACCAGGGTATCCTTGAACTCACAGAGATCCACCTGCCTCTACCTATCGAGTGCTGGGATTAAAGGGGTGCACCACTATGCCCGGTGGCTTAGTTTCTTAAATACCTAGATTAGGTAGGCTTTGGAGAATTTTATTTTTCTTATTTTCCATTATATATACACGTCTGGGTCTAAGCATGTGGGTTCAGGTGTCCACAGTTGCCAAAGGACTCCTCAGATCCCAGTACTGAAGTTCTAGGCAGTTGTTAGTTACCTGATGTGGATGCTGGAAACTGACTCAGCTCTCTGCAAGAGCAGCCAGTACACATGCTAACCAAATGAGCCATCCCTTCAGCTGCATGTTGGGTAGGTTTCAACTTTAGTTATGCGGCTTAGGAAACAAAGGAGACTCCAGACTGACTCTTGGTGCTAGGAAACTGTTTCAGATCAAGTGATCCTTTGTGTTTGGGGTAGAATCGAACGGCAACTTCCTGACCTGTTATGATTCTATAAATTAATTGTGTTTGAATAATGGTGTTGAGGGACAGGACGTGTCATTGTTCTGTTAGATGAACTTATAATACACTGGTCATTTTTCTCATCACTTGCTAAGTCTTACTGATGCTGTTAACTTGATGGGATGCAGAGATTAAGAATCACCATGGAAACAAACCTCAAGGTATGTTGGTGAGGTGGTTTCTAGATTAGGTTGATTGAGATGTAAGATCCATCCCAATTGTTGATGGTTCCTTCTTCCATAGATGATAGAAATCAGAAATTAGGCTGAGCATTAGCTTTCGTCTCTCTCTGCTTCCTGACTACATGCCACTTGGCCATGCCTCCCTTGCTATGATGGACAGTCTGTGAGCCCAAATAAACCCTTCCTTCTTAGGTGTTGTTGTCAGGTATTTTGCCAAAGCAACAACAAAAGTAACCAGAGCACACCTCCTGTGTAAGTAACTAATATATTATGTCCAGAACACTTTATAAGTTAACTGTTTTAGGGTTTTATTGCTGTGAGGGGACCACAGCAACTCTTATAAAGGAAAACATTTAATTGAGGCTGGCTTACAGTTCAGAGGTTTAGTCCATTATCATCATGGTGGCAAACATGTTACTGGAGTAGGAGCTGAGGGTTCTACATCTGGATTGGCAGGTAACAGGAAAAGAGAATGAGCCACTATGCCTGGCTTGAGCTTCTGAAACCTCAAAGCTCACCCCAGCCACCCAGTGACACACTTCCTCCAACAAGGCCACACTTCCTCCAACAAGGCCACACCTCCAATGATGCCACTGAGTCTATGGGGGTCATTTTCACTCAGATCACCACATTCCATTTCCCTGACCCCCATGGGCTTGTAGCTATATCATGATGCAAAATGCATCTAGTCCAACTTCAAAAGTCCCCACAGTTTCAACCCTGTTTAAAAGTCCAAAGTATCTTCTGAGACTCATGGCAATATCTTAACTGTAATCTCCTGTAAAAATCAAAATGAAAAAGCAGGTCAAATGCTTCTAATATACAATGGCACAGGATATACATTACCATTCCAAAAGGGAGGAAAGGGAACATAGTGAGGAAATACCGGGCCAAAGCAAGATCAAAACCAGCAGGGCAAACTCCAAACTGTGCATCTCCATGTTTGGTGTCAAAGCACTCTTCAGATCTCCAACTCCTTTCAGTGTTGTTGACTACAACACATGTCTCTCTCTTGGGCTGGTTCTGCTCCTTGTTAGCAGCTTTCCTTCGCAGGTATACCACAGCTCTGGCATCTCCAACATCTTGGGGTCTCTAAGGGAATCCACGCTTCATGCAATGGCCTCTCAGGGCCTCCATGCAGGGACACCCCTGACACATGCTTGGCCTCGGCAGCTTTCGTTAGTCAAGGCAGGAGATTTCCATAACCCCCCTTTTGTATCCTTAACTCTAAAGCCAGAGCCACATGGCTGAAGCTGCCAAGTTCTGCTACTTGCTGGGACCGGAACATGGCCTTCTCATTCAAATACATTTTCACTAGTTTTTTGGTTTCCCTCACTGCCTAGGCTTGACTGTCCTAGAACTGGCTCTGTAGACCAGGTTGGCCTTGAACTCAGAGAACTGTATTCCTCTGCCTTCTGAGTGCTGGGATTAAAGGCATGCACTACACACCCAGCCCTAAACTTCTAACTCCTTTTCATTTTAATTCTCTTTCACAAGTTGCAAGCTTAGCTGGGTGGGGTCTGGGGTCACACCACTCCTTTTATCCCACTTAACACCAGGCTTTTCTTTAATCTGTTTATTCTTCCTGGTGCTCCCTTTTATCCTCCAACTGTACATTTTGGATTTTTCCTTGCTTGGCTTGCTCCTTTTCATTATAGATCTGCACAGGACTGGCCACTGATAGCCACACAACACAGTAGATGCTAGATTGTTTAGACATGTCCTCTGCCAAAGCTGATCATCCATAACTCTTCAATTTAGCCTCAGGCAGATATTTTAGAGATGGGCAGAAAGCAGCCTCATTCTTCACCAAAATATCACAAGGACGATCTCTAGGCTGCATATTAATAATTTCACCCCTGAAACCTCTTGAGCTGGGCCCTCACAGTTCAAATCACCCTCAGCAGCACTTCCTTCCATGCTCCTACTAGTATGGCCCATTATGCCCCACTTAAAGTATCCAACTGCTTTTCTAATCCAAAATCCCAAACCTCAAACAAATGCATGGTCAGGCCTATCACAACAGTACCCCAGATCCTGGTACCAACTTCTGTCTTAGGGTTATATTGCTGTGAATAGACGCCATGACCACAGCAACTCTTATAAAGGAAAATATTTATTTTGGACTGGCTTACAATTCAGAGATTTAGTCCATTGTCATCATGGTGGGAAGCATGGCAAGATTCAGGCAGAAGGTAAGAGTTCTACATCAGGTTCCACAGGCAACAGGAAGAGAGAATGAGCTGCTAGGTCTGGTTTGAGCTTCTGAAACCTCAAAGCCCATCCTCCACGCCCCAGTGACACAATTCCTCCAACAAGGCCATATCTATTCCAACAAGGCCTCACCTCCAGTAATGCCACTGCTTATGAGTCTATGGGAGCCATTTTCATTCAGACCACTACAATAACTAATTACACCAGACCGCACCTCTGGGCTAAGTAGCTAATTCATCATGCCCAGAGCGTGGGTCCTGTCTATTTTGATACCTTCAGTGGACTATCACCTTTTCTGCAGTAGATCATTGTAGCAATTGATTTATTTCTTTTGGTTTGTTTCCTTCACACATTTTCTACTGAGTGTTTTGTTTTGTGTTTTGAGACAGGGCCTCATTGTATATTCCAGGTTGGGCTAGAGCTCAGGTTCTTGCGTTTATCTCCTAAGTGCTGGAATTATAACCATATGCCACTATGCCTGACTTTTCACTCTTGTCTTTTTTGTTAATTGTTTATATGCATTTTTATTACATTGTTTTAGAATTAATCAGTTAAAAGTAGGTATGGTAGAACACACCTGTAATTCTAGCACTTGGGCGTCTGAGGCAGGAGAATCCTGAGTCGGAGGCCAGACTGGGCCATACAGTGTGACTATGTTTTTGTTTTTTTAAGAAAGAGAAGAAACAAATATTAATTTTCAGGCTCAAGAGAAGTCTCAGTAGTTAAGTGCCTGCTGCTCCTGCAGAGGACCTAAGTTTGGTTCCCTGCTCACAACTGCCTATAACTCCAGCTTCAGGGGACCTGAGACCCTCTTCTGGCTTCTATGGACCTCAACACACTCATAACTTATACACATTGTCACACATAAACATGAGTAAAAATTTAAAAAGTCTTTAAAATTAACTTTCCAGATTAATGAGCAAAGTTAGATATATTTAAAATGTACAACAGGATGTTTTGAAAGCCAATACATCATGGGATGGTCAACTGAGCTAACTAACATCTGCATTGATTCATATGTATATGTGTGATGAGAACATGGAAATCTCAAACATCTTACTTATCCGTTCTTTTTTTCTGTCTTTTTTTTTTGGCTTACGTATTGGGCCTCTTGAAGCTAGGGCCTCTTGCTCGCTGGATCAGGGCAGCATTTTGAGCTGCCTCCTCAGCCCACAGGCCTTTAGCAGCCCTGGTCATTACACCCACAGCAAGGGTCTCAGTGCCTTCCTTTCACTTGCTCTGTCACTCTGCAATGGCAAGTTGTGGTGGTTTGAGTGAGAATGTCCTCCATGGGCTCCCATATTTGGTCCCTAGTTGGTGGCTCAGTGTGGGGAGGTTTAGGAGGCATGGCCTTACTGGAGGAAGTAGGTCATTTGCTACCAGCTTTCAGAGCTAAAATCCTCCCTACTCTTCAGTTGACTCTCTTTTCTTTGTACTTGAATTTAAAGAAATGAGTGATCAGCTGCTAAGAACATAGATGAGGAAACATCCTTGTGGTTTGGTGAGGAATCGTTTGAGTGGATACCAGAAATGGTATGGCTAGGTCTTGAGGTAGGGCTATTCCAAGTTTTCTAAGATATTGCCAGACTGATTTCCATAGTGGTTGCACAAGTTTGCACTCCCACCAGCAATGGAGGAGTGTTCCCCTTTTTTTCACAACCTTGCTAGCATGTGCTGTCATTAGAATTTTTGATCTTAGCCATTCTGACAGGTGTGAAATGGAATCTCAGAGTCGTCTTAAGTTGCATTTCCCTGATGATTAAGGATGCTGAGCATTTCTTTAAGCGTCTGTCAGCCATTAGAGATTCCTCTTTCGTGAATTCTCGGTTTAGCTGTGTTTCCCATTTTTTTCAGTGGATTATTTGGTTTCTTGGTGTTTAATTTCTTGAGTTCTTTATAAATTTTGGATATTAGCCCTATGTCTGATGTGGGGTTGGTAAAGATCTTTTCCCAGTCTGCTATTTTGTTCTAATGACAGAAAGAAGCTTGTCAGTTTCTTGAGGTCCCATTTATTGATTATTGATCTTAGAGCCTGAGCTATTGGTGTTCTGTTCAGGAAGTTGTCACCTGTGCCAATGAGTTTGAGACTTTTCCCCACTTTTTCTTCTATTAGACTGAGTGTGTCCGGTTTTATGTTAAGGTCTTTGATCCACTTGGATTTAAGTTTTGTACAAGGTGATAAGTATGGGTCTAAATTCAATCTTTTACATATTGAAATCCAGTTAGACAGCACCATTTGTTGAAGATGCTGTCCTTTTTCCATTGTATGGTTTTGGCTTCTTTGTCGAAGATTAAGTGACCATAGGTGTATGGGCTCATTTCTGTGTCTTCAATTCGGTTCCATTGATCTACTGTTCTGTTTCTATAGCACTACCATGCTGTTTTTATTACTATTGCTCTGTAGTATAGCAAAGTGGCTGGATACAAAATTAACTCAAAAAATCGGAAGCCCTTCTTTATACAAAAGATAAATGGGCTGAGAAAAAAAATTAGGGAACTAACACCCTTCACAATAGCCACAAACAATATAAAATAACTGGGGGTAACTCTAACAAAGCGAGTGTATGACAAGAACCTCAAGTCCTTAAAGAAAAAAATTGAAAAGGCCATCAGAAGATGGAAAGATCTCCCATGCTCATGGATAGGTAAAATCAACATAATAAAAATGGCCAACCTGCCAAAAGCAATATACAGATTCAGTGTAATTCCCATCAGAATATCAACACAATTATTTACAGACTTGGAAAAAATAATTCTTAACTTCATATGGAATAATAAAAAGCCCAGAATAGCTAAATCAATCCTGTACAATTAAAAAAACTCTGGAGGTATCACAATCCCAGATTTCAAGCTATACTACAGAGCAATAGTAATTTGGAGGGATTTTAAAATTCATTAAGATATTTGTGTAAGCATATTTTCAAGGAATTTTGCTTGAACAGATAATATTTTTTGATAGATTACCAATATGATATTATGACACAAAGGTAAAATATAGCAGGTTAAATACGATTTTATTTTTCTTGTACTGTGCCTCATAGATTTTTTTTTTTTTGTATCAAACAATGTGGATTCTTGATTCATTTCTGGATGCATTTAAAAGTGGGCTGGAAAAATTGAAAAAGAATGTATGTATCAAGGGAGAACTGATGAGGTGATCAGATAATGAAGCCTGCTTGGTGTCATGGAAACTTAGGAGACTGCAATTGCGGTCCACGGCAAATTCATGTTATCTCATGCTGTTTGGGCTCCAAGTGCTGCTTGTCAGTCCTTTATTTATCCATTGCTTGTTAAATCCAGAGCAGCTGTTGTAGATTTTCTCTGCTTTCTACTTCCAGCTTTGTCTTGTCTCCACCCAGAGCAGAGGAGCCAGTTTCTCTGTCCATCCTGGAAGCTCATTCGGGGTTCTTCCCTTGTCCTCGGGTATCTCGGCTGCCCTTCCTGCTCCGTAGCTCATCTTTCTGTTTACTGTACTCCTTTCACAGGGGGAAATATCTTGATTTCTATGACAGAATCATCTCTGTGCTCTCACAATGGCTGTTTTTTTTAATACTCTGCATAAAACTATTTAGTTGTTGATCTCCCACATCTCTTTGTACTCACTGTCTCCCTCCCTCTTCCTCTCTTTTATATTTTCTAAAAATATTTAGTGTGTGTGTGTATGTTGCTTGCATATATGTCTGTATATCAAGTGTGTCCTGGTACCTAAAGAGACAAGAGAAACGTGCAGGAGTCCCTGGAATTGAAATTGCAGAATGTTGTGAGCAACCATGTGCATACTGGGAACTGAACTTGGGCCCTCTGCAAGAGAGCAAATGCTCCTAACCCCTGTGCCACCTCTTCAACCCCGTCAGTCACTCTATTTTTGAAACAATTTTCATGTAGCCCAGGCTGGCTTCAAACTCACTATGTAGCTGGAGATGACCTCAAATTCCTGATTCCCCTGCTTTCTTGTTGGGATTGCAGGTATAGGCTACCTCACCCAGCTTCTTACTCTTCTTGTAGACTTCATGTCTTTTTGTTCCTGAATCAGACCTTGCTCAGGCCTTCTGGATTGATGCCTCTTGCCCGTGAGCATATGATCTGTTGACTGAGCTACTGAGCTACTGTCCTCATTGGTGGTACTGGCCTGTGTATCCGTTCACTTACACCTCAAAGCAATCAGACTTGACAGTCAAGGAGTTCTTTTCTAGGCCTCTGTGATGGCCAACCTTATTAGTCAACTTGACTATAACTGGAATGAACTACAGTCCAGAAATGGAGGGCACACTTGTGTCCCAGATCTGGAAGCAGGAAGACAACATGCTGTTGATTCAGATCTTGAGCCTGTAAGACACAGGGTTCTGATACAGATCTTGAGGTGGGATGACACATGCTTTTTTTTTGGGGGGGGGCGTTGGTTAGAGACAGGGTTTCTCTGGTTAGTTCTGGCTGTCCTGGACTCACTTTGTAGACCAGACTGGCCTGGAACTCACAGAGATCCACAGCATATAAAGTCTCCCAACAAAATAAGGAAAAAGCCTAGGGCCAGATGGTTTTATCACAGAATTCTACCAGATTTTCAAAGAAGAGTTAATTCCAGTATTTCTCAAATTATTCTACAAAATAGAAACAGAAGTAACATTTCCTATTTTTTAAAAGAAGGTCACAGTTAACCCTGATACCCAAACCACATACAGACCAAACAAAGAACAAAAGAACAACTTCCCTTATGAATATAGATGCAAAAATTCTCAATAAATACTTGCAAACTGAAACCAATAACATATCAAAATATCATCCACCATGATGAAGTAGGCTTTATATAACCCAGAGATTCAGAGTTGCTTCAAGATAAGTCCTTAAATGTAATCAACCATATAAACAAACTGAAAGACAAAAACCATGTGATCATCTCATTAGATGCAGAAAAAGCCTTGACAAAAATCCAACACCTCTTGATAAAAGTCCTGGACACTAGGCAAACAAGGGACACACCTCAACAGAGTACGAGCAGTTTACAGCAAGCCCATAGGCAATATTAACTTGAAGAGAAACTCAAAGCAATTCCAGTAAAATCAGGAACAAGAGAAGGTTGTCCACTCTCTCCATATCTATTCAACATAGTGCTTGAAGTCTTAGCTAGAGCAATAAGACAACTAAATGAGACCTAGGGGGTAGAGATTATAGATTATATTATAGTACATGTAAGTGACCTTAAAAATCCCACTGGGAAACTCGTACAGGTAATAAATACCTTCAGCAAAGTTGCTGGATGCGAAATTAACTCGCATAAATCAGTAGTCTTTCTATGTAAAAATGACAGAGAGACTGAGCAATAATTCAGGGAAACACCTTTCACAATAGCCTCTAATGGTATAAAATACCTTGTGGTAACTCTTCCCAACTAAGTGACCCACAGACAGACATTATGTAGAGAATGAGCCACCTTTGAACACTTCAGTCAACCCTAAGCAAAATATTTCCTTCAGATCCCTCCTCACAGGGCTCAGGGAACCTTGCAGAAGAGGAGGCAGAAAGAGTGTTAAGAGCCAGAGGGAATGGGGCACACCATGAAAACAAAACCCTCTAAATTAACATGATGGATGCACATATGGACTCACAGAGACTATAGCAACACTATAGCACAGGGCTTGCATGTGTCTGCGAGAGATCAGGTCCTAGAGCTGAAGGAGAAGTGGACATATGCCCCCATCCCTGACCCAGAAGCATCTCCAGTAGATAATCTCTTGCAAATGAAAATTTAGCTTCCTCCAAGGGTGTTTCACTGGGAAAACAAACTACTCGGTAGGGTAGGCTTCATGCCCAGCAGTTGCTGGCCGAAAGAAAATGAACTCAGTGGCATCTTTGGATATTCCTTGTCCCATAATGTCATGATGGGACTTTTCCTTATTTTTATTTTTTAAATTTTGTCTTATTATTTAATGTAATGTACGTATGTTTTTTCTTCTTTCATTTAACCTGGCAGGTCCTTTGTTATATAAATTATGGCTTCAAGTTTAGGGTTTTTAAAGGAGATTCCCGCGTGTGAGAATGAGTAGGGTCTCTGTTTCTTTCGCCTTTTCTTTAGTTCGGTTATTTTGTCCAATCTTGACATGTTAGTTTTTTATTTTATTTTAAACAATCCCTTAGAAGCCTTTTTATTGAGAGACAGAAAGGGAGGGTGGATCCAGATGGGAGGGAAGATGGAGGAGGAAGAGGAAGGAGCAGATGGAGAGAAAAACCACAATCAGGATATATTATGTGAGAGGGAAAAATCTATTTTCAATGAAAGAAAACAATTAAAAGAAAGAAAGGAGTTTCTTAATAGGACTCCAGGCACTTGGAATATAAGGTCAACAATCTAAAAATGAAATCTCATGAAAGTAAGAGTGTTCTGTACAACAAGAGAAACAATTAATGAGAAGACAATGTATATAATGGGAGAGAAACCTATACAGCTGTACACCAGACACATTAGTGTCTATAATTTACAAGATCTAAAAGAAAAAAACCTGACCACCAAGAAAAGAAACAATAACTAGGCTAATGAAATGAACAGGCAGCTCACAAAGGAAGCAAAGCAAATGGTCACCAAACAGGTGAAGAATGCTCAAAACATCGCACACAACAGCTAGCAAAGAAATAAAATTCAAAACCATATTAATACTTCATCTTACCCCAGTTAGAATGTCAGCCATTGAGTAGACAAACTAAAATGCTTCCATGGATTTGGTATTTGTTGGTGGTAGGAATGTAAACCACTCGAACCTTCTATGGAAATCACTGTAGTTATTTCTCAAAAAACTCACAGCAAAAGTGCTATCTGATCCAGCTATACCACTCCTGGGTATTTACCAGAACAACTTCATATCAACACCGCACAGAGATATTTGCACATCGTTGATTGCAGCACTATTCACAAGGTCTAGGCTGTGGAACCAACTTGGGTGTCTAAGAACAGGAGAATGGGTGAGGAAAGTGCTTCAGGAACACAATGAAAACTTTTTCAGCCGTAAGAAAAGAATGAGGTTGTGTCATTTGTGGGATAATGAATGCAACTGGAGACAATTATGGTAAGCAAATTAACCAAGTCTCAGAAAGACAAATATTGTATATATTTCTCCCATTTGTGATTTCTAGATTTTATATTGTCACATAAAGCCATGATTGTGTACACTAAATGGAAGTAGAAGTGACATTTTCTGTAGGAACCAAAGGGGACTGTAAAGGAGGGAAAAGGGCACAAAACAAGTGTGAGTTAGAAGGTAACACGGTGAGGAGAATATACTCAACATATTACCTGTAAGAAAAATAATAAAAATGCAAACCAATAATAACAACAAAACAAAACAACAACAGAAACACATGAACTATGCTAATTACTGACTTTTATAGTGAAGCACTACTTCTTTGGTCCATGAAATCTGGCAGCTGTCCTTGAAGAGTTTCTTTTTACTGTCTTCCATGGATGATGCTCAAGTTCTGACACATTCACCGTTGGGATGGGATATTTCTGCCATCTTTCCCTTTAATGCTTAGGTTTTAACTATATACTTTAAAGAATTAGAAGTGTTCTCTTTACTTCCCCCCTCCCTAGCCCCCCCTCTACCCCCCCTTGCCCTCCCTCGACCCCTCCCTCCCTTCCGCTCTCCCTTTCTCCTTTTCTTCCTTCCTTTCTTTCAACATGCTATTGTTTTAAGCTCAGCCCGACCACAAACTCTTCTGTGTAGCTTAGGCTGCCCTCAAACTCAGAATCTTCCTGTCTCAGCATCCCAACAGCATAAGATGTTGTCTACACCCCGTGTTCAGCTGGTCTTGCTTTTTTTAAATATTATTTTTATTTATTTATGTATTTTTTACGTTTATTTATTTCTTCAAGTTACATCTCAATCATAGTCTCCTTCCTCCTCCCCTCCTGGTCCCGCCCTCCTACCCTCTTCCCTGTCACCTTCCTATCTGTTTTTTTTTTAACTTAAGGTGTATCTTCCCCCCCAAACAGCTCCCCCCTTTTAGTCCAATAAAAGGCTCTTTTTCTTATAACAATAAATAGAAAACAATGAGAATAATTAGGCCATAATTATGAAAATTATGAGGTATAACACACATTCACAATGTCAAGTCCATACATATTTGGCAACTGATATTAATATTCTATTATCTATCTTTAAACTCAATGAGTTTAAAGTTCTATACATAACTCAGTTGGCAAGCTTGTCACAGGACAAGAAAAATCCCTTGCTTTAACTGTTGACAGAATGCTGTCTGAAAAGGACAAAACTTGGAAGCAGGTAAGTCGACAGCCTAGCTCTGCCAACATAGGGTAGGCAAGTCTTTCATAATTCCTGCTTTATAATCAATGTCTGTCAGAGATACTGGGCCAAAAGGCTGAAGGTAGATGCTCTAATATATTGAGAGAAATTGGGGACTGTCCAGGCAGCCAGTTGTCTGTCATTTCTTAGTTTTGGAAGCTGCTGTCTCAGCACTTCCTGTATAATCAGATATATTTATCCTTCTTGGGTCTCTGATGTGGTTGAAGACTAGACAGTTATAGTCTCACAGTCAAATTTTAAGTTGTTTAGGAATTAAAAGGATGTTCTAGGTCTAAGAAGACATTTTTAAGTGGGTAATGCAAGTTAAGATGGTCTTGCTTTTTTATACAGACACCCCTGTGACAACTTTCTCTCTTTGAGTCCACCCAGTCACTTCCCTGCTGCCCTATCACTTCACTGCTTAGTCCTAACAGCCTTCAGTTGTGGAGTGCTTAGCAGGGTCAGGCGCCAGTGTTAGCAGCTTGCATTCTGAGAACAGTCACCCCAGGTAGCGGTATTAATATTTCACTGAACACGCAGCTCCCTGGGGTCCGGCAGCTCACCCAAGGCCACACAGCTTTTATGGCACAGGTCTGGAATCTAAGCTCGACTCCCCACCTTCAACTCAGGATGTATGAGGGTGGGAGGAAAGAACCACCCCTAAGAATGGCTTTTAGCCATTCTAAATTAATGCCTTTTGTGAGTGACTGAGTAAAGTTCAGATTCACTGTTTTGACTTTTCACTCTGGCCTCTAGTTGCTTTTAATTTGCAGAACAGTGAAATGCCACACCACTGTAATTAATAGGTCATCTGGTCTGTCGCTTTCACACTGTGGACATGCACTGTGCCTTTGGCCTGCAGTTCATTTATGTTGCGTTCTTCACTGCCCTTCCTCCACTAAACACAAAGTCTCCTGCAGAAAGCATTCTGGTAAACACCACAGGGCATGGCCTCACATATTGAGTGACTCTCGTCACCTGCCTATCAACTACATTGATCTTGTTTCCCTTGTATCTACATATCATTTACAGCATTGATGTTTACTGTTATCTTCTCTTCAGAGCTGAAATGTCATTATGAATTGGCGCTGTTTTGAAATGTCAGGAGGGCTGGGGGATGGCTCGGGGGTTAAGTGCTTGCTGCTCTTGCAGAGGATCCAACTTCAGTTCCCAGCACCCTTGTCAGGCAGCTCTCAACCACTTGGAAGTCTGACTTGAGGGGATCCAGTACCCTCAGAGGATAACTGTACTCATGTGCACAGATGTACACTTAAAGCAAAATGAATCTTCATCTGGGCCTGGTGGGCATGCAGTGTTAACCCCAGTATTTGAAAGCAGAGTTGAGTGGATCTCTGAAGTTCAAGGCCAGTGTGGTTTACATAGTGAATTCCAAACCAGCCTTATGGAGACCCTGTCCTAGAAAACATCTTTTTAAAAAATACCTCAGAAAACTAATTCAAATGAGTCTGATATATTTTTCCAGTTATGATTTTTTTAAAAAAAGAAGAAAACTCAACTCAAGAAAAGGAAGCATTAGCTTTCTCCCAAGCAGCAGATGATCTCGAATTGTATCATTGTTTCTGGGATTTGGTTACTACTGGAAGCTGAAAGACTGGGACCACAAGAATGGGGACATGCCCTCTATTTCTGACTTGGAATAAACAGAAATACAGTACTAGACATCTGGTGGGAGAGCTTGCTGTCATAAAAGTTCAGGTTCTGGGGTTGGAGCGCTTTCCTCCCGCTTGCTAAGTCTTCCCTGTCCTTTCCTATTACCTAACTACTGGAGACTCTAGGACAGTAGTTCCCAAACCACATGCAGGGTCAATGAAAACCAGATGTCACAAAACTAGAAGCTGTTGCAACACAACCTCCCAGATGGATAAACAGGGCTATCCCTCAGTGTGGGGAGAAGATGAAGCTGCATGGTGACAGACACAGTGTGACAACAAGGATGGCCAGAGAACATGTCTTAGAGTAGATTATGGTCTTTGTTTTTGCTACTCTGAATCCATATTGCTTTGCTCATGGAAAAGAACTGCAACTGGAAGATGTAATCAGCAGACAAACCTGGACCCAGTTTCTCCCTGTGAAGCCTGAGATAGCCAGATTAAGCCGACTACTGCCGGAGATGCTATCTCTACCTCCTGTAGGTGCTTTTCCTTGGGTTCTGATGTGTGTGTGTGTGTGTGTGTGTGTGTGTGTGTGTGTGTGTGTGTTCACTCTCCTGCTTGGCTTTTCTCATTAGAACCTAGAATTTGAGGTTAGTAAAACATAATGTAAAAAAGAAAGAAAAGGTGCTATTTAAAAGCTTGGGAGAGTTGCTGGGTACAGACAGAAAAAAAGTATCAGTGGAGATGGAAGATGGAGTAGGCTTAGGAAAGAATCAAGGTGAAGAGCAGTGTTGGAATGTAGAGTTGTCTAGGTTACAGGCTGGTGTTTGATACACAATATAGGTACTTAGTGAACTCAGGGAAGGCTAACCTGATACCTTCCAGGAAAATATTTGAAGCCAACGTTAGGCACATATAAATCCACACACCTCACAAACTGCTTAAAGCGTTAGCCATTAGCCAATAGGACATACTCTCCCTTCTACTAGTGCAAGAATAGCTTTTATTTATGGAGCACACTCTGAAGAGAGATGAAATATTTTGAAACATCCAACTCCACACAATGAAACAAAAGGCTTTTGTGAACATTCTAACTGTATACGTCAGCATTGTGTCAACTGTGGAGAGCCTATGATCCACCTATCTTGTGTGCATTTTTTTTTTTTTTTGCTCATCTTTCACTGAGATTGATGTACTTTTAAAAATCTAGCTCAAAGGATCATAACATTTCAGTGTGTTTTAAGTTAATTGTAGTTGAACTCAGCCAAAAGTCATTCTTGCCAAGCAAGGTATGGATAGATTTCCCTTTAAGAGATTCAAAGCACAGTTTACTGGACTGCAGCAACCCAGTGCAAACAAAAGCTTTGTGTGTTTCTAAAGATGTAGAGCTCCAAATTGAAAGATTTATTTTATGTATTTGTGCCTGAATTCTGCATGTGTGCCATGTGTGTGCAGTGCCTTTGGGGGACCAGAAGAAGGTGACAGATTCCTTGGAACTACAGTTTCTGGTAGTTGTGAGTTGCACTGTGTGGACTGAACCGTTGATAACCATCCTGCATGAGAAATAGCAGTGTAGTTCAACCATATATGTAAAACATAGATAGCACATGAATTTTTGTACTCAAATTGGCAACCAACATGGTGATGCTGAGATGTAATTAGTATAAACCAGAACTAATTCCTGGAGGAAATACGTACAACTGTTTAATCCTAACAACTCACAGTGGTAGAGTCTGTTGTCTCTCTATTACAAAAGATTCAGCTAGATTGAGAAGCATCAAGTAGCTTGCCTTAGCTCAGAACATTAATGGGTTCTGATGCTGAATTAAAATCCTATTTACATGGTCCTAGAGCTGGAGCCAAGTCACCCTTCCTGTTCCACAATTCTTATACCCTGCCTCTGTCTGCATGCAAGTAGGAGTGAAGGTCAGGCAGGCTGGCACCTCACTGCAACTGGGAATTAGTGCATAGGGCAAGTCTGTTTTCTTCTGTTGCTCTGTGCATCACTATAGATCATTGCAGAAAGTCTTTGGGTTTTGCAAGTAAATTTTAGCAGAAAGTTGAATTCACAGACTTAGAACCTTAGTAAGATTCTTCTGATTCAGAAGAATTGACCATGTACATGAGAATATAGAAGCATGTCTACACACGCACCTTCTTGGAGTTTATTGAGAGGAGGGAACACCAAAAAGGGACCTCTGAACTCTTTTCAGTATCTGTACGTTGTACACCAATGTGATTTTGTGATGATTTCCCTGCTTCTGGTTCATGTCATAGATTTATCCATCTGGCTAGTCAACTCATTTTATGGAACAAAACTAATCAGTGCATTGGATAACAATGCTCCAGATCTGGGTGATGTAAACGTCTAGCCATGTAGACATCTGTGAGGGAGTCTTGCATGTCACATTAAGCACATGGTAGCACATTTAATAATTCACCCTGGCATAATGGGAATCCCAAAGCTTTGAGGAGTGTCACCAGCCACCACCTCTGCTTTTCTCATTTCTTCACTTGAGATCATCTGGAGGTCTGTGTAAGAGGGTTCCAGCCATTTCCAGAGCTCAGTCTGAGAGGTGAGGTAATGACATTTGGCAGAAACATTAAAGCTGTACCAACCATATATGGCTGTCAACAATCAGGACACTAGTCCATATATCTTGGATCTACAGAGCAATTAGGGTGACACAACAATGCTCAAGATTAGAGCAAGGATAATCTCCCAAGGAGGAAAATCAGCTAGGCATAGCATCTGTTGTCATAGAGTTCTTCCTTAGCTTTCTTGCTTTTGAGAAAGAATAATTTGGGGCAAGGTCTTCTTCACTAGTGTCTTAGTCAGGGTTCCAGTTGCTGTGAATAGACGCCATGACCACGGTAACTCTTATAAAAGAAAACATTTAATTGGGGCTGGCTTACAGTTCAAAGGTTTAGTCCATTATCATCATGGCAGGAAGCATGGTGATATGCAGGCAGACATGGTGCTGGAGAAGGAGCTGAGAGTTCTACATCTGGCAACGGGAAGAGAGAATGACACTGAACCTATCCTGAGCATTTGAAACCTCAAAGCTACCCCCAGTGACAACATCCTTCCTCAATAAGGCCACACCTACTCCACCAAGGCCACACCTCCTAATAGTGTCCCTCCCTATGGGCCTATGGGGCCATTTTCATTCAAACCACCATAACTAGGCTATGACTCTTCTCTGACTATGCTGGCTAATTGTTTTTATGGTTTGAGAATACTTATACAAACATTCACTAAGCTTTTAAATATGGGCACAAGTTTTGGCAATTTTTCTTTTACTTAATGGTATTTTTATATTTTGAGTAAAAAAATACATTGATTATAGTTCATGCATTCAAAAGTGATTTTGAGCAAGATAGTATCTTCCCTGACAAAGTCCTGTTGCATAAGACTAAACAACAGAGTTCTGTTCCCAAACACCCACATAAAATGCTCAGTAGATTGGTGTGTGTTTATAACCACAGTGCTGGGGTAGGGAGACAGGAAGATCCCCAGAGATCATTGGCTGCCCTGCATTCATATTCAGTAAGAGAGCCTGTCTCAAAATACAAAGTGGAGAGGCTCGAAAGATGGCTCAGAAGGTAAAGCTGCCCACTGCCCAGCCTGACAACCTGACTCAATCCTGGAGACCTGCATGGTATATGGAGAGAACCGAATCCTGAAAGTTGTCTTCTGGCATGCAGATGGACAGATAGAGAGACAGGCACACTCAATGTGGAAAGGTAATTTAAAACTATGCCGTGGAGAGCAGCAGAGGAGGACACTTAGCATTGACCTCTGCCCTCTATGTGCACACACACACCTTCATGGACAGACACATGAATGTATACATACAGTACACACACAAATTAACAAGAATAGTAGTTATAGACAACCTGGTTTATAGCCCACACTAGCCTCCAAGTCCTGGCAATCCTCTAGCTTCAGCCTCCTGGGTGCCAGGATGACAGACATGTCTATCCTACTTGGCATTGGGTTTCAACTAAAGTACCACCAAGACTCCAAACATCTCTAAAGGACAATGGATACTTGTGTTTTAGGATATAATTTACCATATAATTCTGGTGGTATTACATGGTAAGGACTAGAATGGGGGCAGGGAGGGTCTTGATAAGGGAGGGTGAGTTTATGGGCCAGGGTGGAGAGCAGGAAGCAGAGAGGAGGAAATAGACTGGAAAAAATTTAGATTGGGGTTCACACCTGCCCTCAGTGACAATGGTTAATAAAACATGCTTCTGATAGGTGATCAGTATGTGTGTATGTTAATGGGGTGAGAGTTGGAGTCAGTGTAGTGAGTGTAAGTGTTGGGCAAACCACAGAGAAGTTGCCACTGTCATACACTGATGCAGCCTTGGGCTTAACGGGGTTATGCATTCTCATTGACATAGGTTGCTGTTGTGGCTTGGTCATTAGGGAGTGGCCCTGTTAGGAGATATGACTTTGGTGGGGTAGGCGTGCCCTTGTTGGAGGAAGTGTGTCACTGGGG
>CAJQZJ010032244.1:1358090-1371137 GCA_907164525.1 Lophiomys imhausi
AGCCCATGCCTTTACCTCCAGCAGAGACAGGAGGATCACTATAGAGTGAGTTGTCTTATAAATTCTAGAGTTACAAGAAATAGGGTGGTGATGGTGCACATCCTTAGTCCCATCATTGGGGAAGAATACACCCTTAATCCCAACACACTAGAGACAGAAACAGGCATATCTCAGAGCTCAAGGCCACCTGATACAAAACAAGCTCTAAACAGAGAAAAACTTTGATCCAGGTGTGGAGGAGCACATCTTTAATCCCATCAGTTGGGAACCACATATCTTTGATCCCAAAACTTAGAATGCAGAGACAGGCACATAGGATTTGGAAGGATTTAAGTTTAAAAGCTACTTACAAATGGCAGGCTGCAATTCAAACAAATTGTCCTTTGAGATCTCAAACTATATACACTAAAGGTTTGTTTAGCTCCAAAATATCAAAATAATTTCTCTTTAATCTGGATTGAAAGGTAATACTTTATATATTGTCAAAAAAACAAATTTGCTCCCGGAAAAATATTACCTGACCCCCCCCCCAAAAAAAAAGGTAATTGTCCCAGAGTTAGGATTAGGGCAGGGTTCTGTTCTTATCGTTCCAGGAGATTTAAAGCATCCATTCAAGGCATCCAGGGACAACTGGACAATGAAAACCTCAGCAGAAAACAGATCAGACACCAAAGAAGACGAGTGGCCCAGATGATCCAGTCTTGCAGACTTCCTCAATAGCAGTTTCCTCAAAAGTCTACAACCACAACAAGTCAAAATCACTAAGATCGTTCAGCTCCAACAACTGCTCCAGCCAGAACTTCAGTAAAGCTCTGAAGATCAGCTTCTGTCTGTGAACTTCTTAGGACATCTAAATAGCTGAGCACAAAAGTACTGAACATCAAATGATTCTATTAACATTTTTAACCATTTTTCCATTCTTATTTGGGCCCCAAACTGGTTTACTACGTCCCAAATCAGCAGGAAGTCATTTTAAGAGAATAACGTCCCATCCCCAGAAGGTGTGGAGGGTGTTCCCCACCCTTTGGTTATTTGATAAATAGTAGAAAATTTTGTTATTTAGGGGGAAAGACTACAGGCTATTAAATGGTCTTGTTAAATGTGTTTTGGAGGTTAGACCCAGGGACTTCTCTCTTTTTCTTTTCTGTATCCTTCTTTCTCTCCTATGTAGGAGTGAACAGACTTGAGAAAAATGGGACATAGACATAGTATAGGAAAGATCAAGAAAAAAGGACAGATTATTGAATATGGCCTTATGCCTTTTTATACTGATACAAAATTAATATTATATTTGGCTAAATTGGTATTGATCATTGTATATTAATACAAAATTAAGATTGTATAGGGCTACATCGGTATTGATCTTTGTATATTGATACAAAATTAACATTATATTTGGCCACAATGGTATTGACCCTTGTATATTGTGGAAAATTAAGATTGTATTGGGCTACATCAGTATTGATCTTTGTATGTTGATACAAAATTAAGATTATATTTGGCCACATTGGTATTGATCTTTGTATATTGATACAAAATTAAGGGTAACGCTTCTTAAAGGTTTTGTTCCTAGTAATACTTAAAAAATGAAATGTCAAATTTTGGCCTCTTGCTACCAACTGTCATAAACTGTTTAGGATAATTGAGAAATGGAAACTAATAGTCATACAAACGTGTCATTTTGTTAATTACTATGACAGTCTATCACAGTTATTTTCTAAGCTACTCAGAAATCAAGTTGCTAAGAGACAAGCAATATTTGCTTATCTAAATATAAGAGATAGATAGGGCATCTTCAAAAACCTCAAGAGATCTGCAGAATATGGCATTCAAAGATGTTTCCTTAACTTAAGATTTTTTGATATCGAGACATGATATGGTCCTGACAGCACCCACTATTCTACTCCAAGTAGAAGATGAGCATCAAAGATTCTCCAGTGGGAGATGATTGAATTGGTGGTAAGCCTTTCTCTTGGCAAGAAAAACCCCTTGCTTCAATTGTAGACAGACTTCTGTCCAAAAAGGACAAAACTTGGAAGGAGGTAAGTCGACAGCCTAGCTCTGCCAAGACAGGGTAGGTAAGTCCTTCATAATTCCTGCTCTACAATCAATGTCTGTCAGAGAAACGGGGCCAAATGGCTGAAGATTGATGCTGTAATGTATGGAGAGAAAATGGAAACTGTCCAGGTAGCCACTGGTATGTCATTTCTTAGTTTTGGAAGCTGCAGGCCCTGCACTTCCTATATAATCAGATATATTTATCCCTCTCGGGTCTCTGAAGTGGTTGAAGAATAGATAGCTAGAGTCTCATAGTTAAATTTTGAGTTGTTTAGGAATCAAGAGGGTGTTCTGGATCTAAGAAGATATTTTTTAAATTGTGAGGCAAGTTAGTATGAAAGCTGAGTTAGATATAGAACTTTAAACTCATGGAGATGGTTAGATAGTAGAATGTTAAAGTCAGGTGCCAAATACATATGGACTGGACATTGGGAATGTATGCTAAGCCATATAATTCTCATAATTGTGGCCTATTTATTTCTGTTGTTTTGTATTGTATTTATAGTTATAAGAAAAAGAACCATTTGTTGGACTGAAAGGGAGAGCTGTTGGGGGAAAAAGAAATACCTTAAACTAAAAAAAAAAAAAAAAAGAAGGGAAGAGGATGGGGGTTGGAGGGGGAAGAGGGTGGAAGGGTGGGACTGGAGGGGTGGGTAGGGAGGGGATTGTGATTGAGATGTAACTTGAAGAAGTAAAAAATAAATTATTATAAAAAAGAAAACAAACAGGCTTCTATGGGATAATAATAACATAAAACAAGACAAAACAAAAACTAACACATTGGCATTAGAGAAAAACAAACAAACAGAAGCTCAAGAGAAGGCCCATGAGTTAGAGACCTAGTCATTTGCCCACTCAGGAATCCTATAAAAAATTAAACTGGAAGCTATAATACATACATAAAGGACCTGTAGGGTAAAAAGAGAGAAGAAAAGATATAAATAAAAATAATAAGGTAAGAAAAGAAAGGAAGAGTCCTGACAGGACATTATGAGGAAACGAACCTCCAAATATGCTGCTGAGTTTATTTTCTGTTGGCCATCTGCTGCTGGGGGTGCAGTCTACCCTAAGAGTAGTTTGTTTCCCCAGCAAGACTCCCTTCAAGAAAACTACATTTTTTTTTTTTTATCAAGTAGTTATCAACTGAAGATTGCTTCTGGGTTGGGATGGGGCCTCAGTACACTCCTCTTTTCATCTCTAGGCGCTCAGTTGGTACAGACTTGTGCAGGCCCTGTGCTCAGTCCCTCAGTCTTTATGAATTCATGTGTGTGTCTACCCTGCTGATTTAGAGGACCTTGGTTTTGTTTTTCTTTGGTGTCATCTGAGGAGTTCCCTGAACCCTGAGGGAGGAATTTTAGGGGTAAATGTTCCAAGTTTCTCACGTTCTGCATAATGTCTGGCTGTGGGTCTCAATATTCGTTCACATTTGCTGCCGGAGGAAGCTTCCTTGGTGATGGCTGAGCAAGACCCTATGATTATAGCAGTACCGGGAATGGGAATGGGTTACATCTAAATGAGTTGTTGGCTAAAGGGGTCTCACGCGAACCCCCAAACAACTCAGGCTGTTGACAAGACAATAAGTTGCTCTCCACAAACTGATAGCAAGGCCCCATTGCTGACGACAACGCCACACAACTCATTGAGCATGGAGAAGTTGAGGTGGTGCCTGTGTATAGCCTTCACACCTATTTGCTGGCATCCTTGGTACAAGAATATATTGTGCATGCTTCCAAAGGAGAAATGTAAACACTAACCCAGTCACAAAACTCTATGATCTACATTGATGTCCTGCTTGAAGTATATTCTAGCTAGTACAATGAGGGCACAAAGTTTGTGAGAGTGTAAGTAACCTAAGAATATTTGATTTGACTGAGCTCACTTCACAAGACGGAACCCATACACATCACTGCTTGGATGACCAAGAACATAAGACTAGGTAGCCCAGGGACCTAGAGTAAAACCAAGTGTTACAGCTCTAAAACAGAGTAGCAAAAAAGTGATATCAAATATATTTTTATGAATTTATCCACTACCAAATGTGAAAAATTGATAACAGGGTTAGAAGTAGGAAAACAGTAGTTTTATATCCTCTTCCATAACACATATCCACTACCTGCATTCAGTCCTTCCTTGTTTCCTAATATTTAGTCTTTCCTCATTTCTTTTCTTTGTGTTATTCTGTGCCCATATGTAAATCTGTTTATATGTATGCATATATTATCAATTAGACTCCACAAATGAGGGAAAACATATAGTTTTTTTTCCTTCTGATATTGTGGGACCTCACTTAGTATTATGCATTCTAACTCCATCCACTTTATTTTCTATAGCACATAATTAGAATCAATCTAGTTGTCCATGAACAAATGAGTGGATAATGAAAGTCTACTATATAAAAAAATGGAATATTGTTCAGTTTTAAAGAAAAAAAGTGTAATCACAAAATTTCCCAGGAAGTGGCCTTGTGCATTTTAAGCAACTGAATTAGGAGGAGTGATGTGTTGAGAGCTAAGGACCTAATACACTGGAGATCTGGTAGCCCCCGTATTCCAAACCATGATGTCAGAAACTGATTGCCTGTGAAGAAGCTCAAGCGACATCACAAGTTAGAGTCAGAAGCATGGGACCTATTGCCTCAGGCTACTCACCAAGGAAGGTAGCCATTTATTTCACATGGAGAGTGTCGGGCAACCAGCTTAGCCAAATTCTTCAGCTCTAGGTTCAGTGAGAGATCTTGTGTCAAAATGTAAAGTGTAGAGATTGAGAAAGGCCTGATGTCAACCTCTGACCTCCATGTGTACATTCACACCCACGCACACCCACATGGGTACGTATCTGCACTGCACATGTGCACGCATGCAGGCATGCACACACATGCACACGAACACAGAGAGGTGGGAGAGAATGAAAGCAAACATTATTCCTCTTTAAATGACCTTGAGGAAAAAAGAACAGGAGAAAAAACTAAGCAAGGCAGAGGTTGTGGGGAGGATGGTTACAGACATACTGAGCTCACCAGAGCATTGTGTAAGGAACCATCTCTCCTCTAGTGAGGGTAACTAGTGCTTTGTAAGAGACAAAATTCACCCTATCTTTGTAGGAAATGTACTTACAAAGATCCACTCCCTGATTTCTCTCCTTCTGCCCATGGAGCTGAGTCATAGGCTTTGCCAGCAGGGTCATTATAAAACACATTAGAATCCTCAGCCATTGCTGCTGTCTTTTTTCTTTTTTCTTTTTTTTTTTTCTGATTTCATTTGGATCTGAGCTCTTACTCTGCCCAGGTTAG
This sequence comes from Lophiomys imhausi, assembly GCA_907164525.1. Taxonomy (NCBI): domain Eukaryota; kingdom Metazoa; phylum Chordata; class Mammalia; order Rodentia; family Muridae; genus Lophiomys; species Lophiomys imhausi. The sequence goes on from CAJQZJ010032244.1 coordinate 1,363,438, forward strand.
CAGGAGGTCACGCAAGAGAGAAAGTCTTACCTACTTTTATTCCAGAGTTAAACAAGAAGAGAAACAGCTGGGGATGGTGTAACAGCGGCTGTGTCTGTACTGCCAAGAGTGGACGTGTAAATGACATTTGCCTTTGGTTATTGACAGGAATGATTGAATTTGGGAGAAGAAAATATTATTTTGAATCTTATATTTGGCCTAGTTTGACAGACATTTAAAAGCATATGCCTTCCAGAACCCTGTTTAAATTTCAGGAATACAGTGAACAAATAAGAATGAACAAAAACTGGAATCACATAGCATTCATTCACTCATCTGCTTATTCAACAAATATTAAATTCTATGTAAATGTCATGTGGTGCTGTATCTGGAAGACAGTCAGCTTTAGGGTTAGGAACTTTGGGGGAGAAACATCAGGAAACACTGTGCAGATTGTGGCCCATAGTTCATGAAGAAGGACAAGAGGTTTTGGCAGACGACCGGATGAAGAGTCCAGGTAGAGAAGTGCCTAAACTCTGGAAGTCATCAGAGTGGCAAAAGGATGGACGAGGGAGTTAGAGTGAATAGGGGAGATGTCCACACTGTGACTTACGTTGTCACTCCCATGAAAGACTTTGTTTCCTTATTTAAATGCATTTCAAAATGTTTTTGAGTATGTGTATGTGTGTGTGGGGGGGATTTGGTTAAGTGAGCTCAGTGCTTACAGAGGCCAGAATAAGTATGTGGTCCTCGAGCTGGAATTATAGGTGACCTCGAAGAGCCAACATGGATGCTGGGAACCAAAGTCCAGTCCTCTGGAAAAGCAGGAGTTGCTCTTAACTGCTGAAGACTCATCTCTTCAGCCTCTTCAAGTGAAATTTAAAGCCATGGATTGTATGTGGTTTGGTGTCCGTTTGCAGAATAATGTGTTTTTTTTTGTTTTTAAATGTACAAATACAAGATAAACACAGGTCAGAGATGCTGTCGTTCATTAGCAATGAAATCTCTAGGGTGTAAAATCTGTTTGTAGAACAGAATACTGAGCAACACAGAGCAGATGCATCCACGTGACTGGGCTTGCTGAAAGGGATTTGTTATCATGTAGACACCTAAATGGGGCCAGTATCCACAGGGGACAACTGCTCATCTGTAGAGGAGAACAATGTGCATCTCCACATACAAGAACAGTTTGCACTATTGGCAGCTTTCCACGAAGTACACATCCCCCTCCCCCCATCTTTTTTTTTTCAATTAATTTTTTTGGTATGTGTTGGCATGTGAAGTACTGGTGCCATCTTGTCGTCTTCATACATGAACCAAGTACAAACTTTAAATTAGTTGAAGTGACAGGCTGAGACAGCCTGAGGATGTGGTAGGCCGTGCACCTGTACCATGTGGTCTTAATTTGAAAATACCTCTTACATTCTAAGAGGCTTAACATTTTCTGGACCTCACAGCCAGAGTAATAGCATAGCTCGAGGTCACTTAAGACTTAAGAGTGCAACCCTACTGTGTATTCAAACTGTTTGTTTGACTTGCCTTTAAAAGGACAATGTAACAGCCAAACTTAATTGCCTTGGATTCCTTTTGTAACCTAAGGTGATGCATAGCTGTGTCCTTAAATTATGTATTCTTCCATGCCCCTGACCTGGAGGAATGCTGTTGAAAGCTAGATCAATCCAAAGCTTTCTCAGAGGATCCATAAAAGGACAAAAGAAACCTCATTCTGTGTCCCTCCCGAGTGGCAGACTAGGCAAGGTCTGGTATGGAGCTCGGGACTAGGGAGTTAAGGCTTCAGTTCCTGGGAACCCGGTTTTCCATTTTCTTCCCTGAAGAGCTATGGCTGTTGTCTTAAGGCAGCAAGTATTTGGAGTGTCCTGTATTCATTTTAGCAGTATTCATTTAGCAGCATTGTCTGACTTAGCTCTTTGCCAACCTTGGCCCATTCTCCCTCTGCAAAGTAGTCAGATGCTGTACTTCTTCATAAGCTTGCTTGGCATAAGGCATAGCTTGTACAAGACCTCCAACCCCAGCTTTTCTGCCTTCTGTATCTTATATCCTGACCTTCCCACTTAGGATCATGTCACTAAAGAATGACCTACTGGTTCAGGTCATACTGCAAATGTGTTATGATAATCTTTTGCCAGAAACATTAAGTATAGGCTGAAAATAGTCATATAAAATGGATATCATATCCACTGTAAATGTTGAAGGCCACACAGGGAGGCTATTGCTTGATAAACAGTGATGTTTGCAATACTGTGTGTCATCTGGGTCAGTTGGAGCGAGTGACTTCATCCCTTGTAAAACTTTGTTAAAGACTCTGTAAAGTGTCCTTCATTCCTTCTCTATGTGATATTTTCTGGGATGTTCACCAAACACAAAGCCAAGCCCCTTCTTAGGGCAGACACAGACACAGAGACAGATTTATAAGACAGCATCCAGGCAGGTACAAACCCAGACTCATACAACAGGCAGAAAACAATGGGAGACACAGGGAGAGAAAAGTGTAGAATTCAAATCTGGGATCACTGTAGTTTAAATTACTCCAAGGGGATCTGTTTTTAATTAGTTTCCTTAATGTGACATCAACACATTATTGGTGACTCTGAGTTGTCACTAATGCATTTAAAACTGACAGCTCTGGTAGCCATGTGAGATAAACTAACATGGAGGTCAGGCACAGGGTGGACAAGCAGCCATATAGAGGGACAGGGCCTTTAGAGATAGAGTAGGGAAACCAGGAGTGTCAGGGAAAGCATGCTTAGAACAAAGAAAGATGAAAGATAGAAAGACAAAAATGAGAAGTTGTATTTTTCACAAATAATTCAGTAGAGGAGGTAGACTTTCGAAGCTACATGGTCCCAGTAGTCCTACATCTTGGCTATTTCATTCAAATCCTTCATAATTCTGGACACCACTCATAAGCTGAGCATAATTTGCTTGGAGTTTGGCATGGAAAGATGGTTGATGCAGACACTCTCTAAGGTGGCCTTCATCTTCCTTGACTACTGATGGACACTCAGGCAGTTTAATTCCTGACCCTTGACTGTGGCTGTGACACATTGACACCCACTTTTAACTAATTAACACAATGTGACAAAGCTGCTGTGCTCACTCAAGCCTCTTGTGCCCAGGGCATCCTGTATTCTCTCCTATTATGTCTGGCAGAGCCAGCTGTAGGCATGTGAGGCCAGGAGTGTTTGTCTCTCCCAGCAGCCACATGGGATGAGGCTGGATATTCTGAGGATTGATAATATCCAGGGATTAGATTTGGAACCAGCTATTGCTCTACTGTATTCCTGAAGTGGCTGCAGCCTCAGCCAGTGGATTCAACCAGACTCAACTGCAATCTTGTAGGGGAACTGTGGAATGGGGGTCCACAGGTGCACCTGAAGCCCCTAGACCGATAGGACAGAGGATAAGCCAGGCTTGTTTGAAGTTGCCAAGTATTGAGGCAATCAGCCACTCACCAATAGAAAGCCAGTGCAGAATCCATAAGTTCACCAATGACTGATGGGCCAGGAGATTTATAGACATCTTAAAATTCCATTTGGAGTAAGGATTTTGGAACTGTGTAAGACTGAGCAACTCCAAGCTCATTATTGTAATTTTGGTAAAGTATCTTCTTCTGATCCGTAGTCAGACGCGTTATCCATTGCGCCACTGGCCCCGTGCTAAGAGTTGGTAAAGTATCTTAACTGGAATTGTTTAGCTCCCTAAGCAACGGGCCAGGGTCCAGACTGTTTCTCTTTAACACACAGGCCGGAGCTCAAATCATCCTTTACTCAAGTTTTCCACAAACATTAATTAATCATGTGCTTGGCTCTGAGGACAAAAGGAAAATATATTGTTTTTTACCCCCCAGAAATTTACAGTAGAATGAAATCAGTCTACAGAAGAGCAAATTAAAGAGCAGAGTGGAGGTGGGCAGTCTGCAGGACATGTGCCTCGCCCTCAGCTGCTCCTGCCAAAGCATCAGCCTGACCTATGAACTCTCAGTTTTACTTGAAACTTCTTGTTAACAAGTATGCATTAAGATTGGAGTAACCATGAGCTATAAGATCAACTCCTAACCTTTGCCATTTGAACACATTCCAGAGTTCTTAGAGAAGGGCTGGAGTCATAGCTCGGTTAGCGGAGTGCTTGCTTGGCATGCACAAGGCCTCAGGACTCAGTCCCTGGCCCCAAATGGAAATGGGGTTTGGTGGCAGTCTGACACCAGCATCAGGATTTCACGGTCATCCTTGGTCACAGAACAATTGTGAGGCCGGTCTGGGCCACATGAGACAGACCTTGACTGTAAACAAAAGAAATCTTGGAGAGAACCCATTCTACAGTCAACACTGAGCCCACTCTTGATGCTGATGCCATGGATAACTACTGCTCTAAGGCCCATCAACCAATGAATGGATTTTACAACTGAGGCATATATGCCCAATAGTTTACTAATTGGCCTTTAAAAAGAGACAAATAATACCATTGTGGAGGGGCATGAATGAACCTATAATGTATTGTTCTAGGTGAAATAACTCAGGCACAGAAAAAAAACCAGACTGTATTTATGTGTTCTTAAAACATTGAACCCAGCAAAGCAGATAGTACAGTGGTGGCTGCCAGAGACTGGGCAATGGCACAAAATGGGGAGACAGTAGCAAAAGGCACAGGTGTTTCCACAAGCCAAAAGAATAAATCCCAATTATTTGAAGTGATGGGCATCTTGTTTAATTTGGCTCAGTCACGCTCTTGCATGACAGATTAAAGATTTACTTTGTACCTATACATACATAATTACAACATTTCAATATATTTCAATATTCAGTTAAAATAGATAATATGGGGGCTGGAGAGATGGCTCAGTATTTAAGAGCCTTGGCTGCTCTTCCAGAGGACCAGGGTTTGAGTCCTGGTACCACATTGAGATTCACAACTGGAACTTTAGTTTCAGGGGAGCTGACACCCTTTTGTGGCCTCCTTGGGGATTATAAACAAATGGTGCATAGACATAGGCATGCAAATATTCATATGCATAAAGCAAAATAAAATAAACAACAACAAACCCCCACATACTGCTCTTGCAAAAGACCTAATTTCAGTTCTTAACACCCTCTTCAGGTAGCTCACATCCACCAGAAACTCCTGTTTCAAAGTGTCTGATCCCCGCTGCTGGCCTTCACAGACACCTGCACACACACACCCCTAAAAATAACAAAAGTAAATCTTAAAATAAATAAATATAACAGGTGTTAATTTTTGTTGCTGTGACAGTATTTATGACAAACAACGTAAGGGCCTCAAGGAAATATTTCTTTTATCCCCTGGTTCCAGAAGTTTGGGTCCCTCAAGGGAAAGAGTGTGCCGTGAAACTGCCCACTAGCGTAGTGGCAAAGGGGAAACTGAGGCAGGAAGTTCTGTGGTTGTTCTATTTCCGAGTGTCTGAGATGGTGCCACTCACTTTCAGTATGGGTCTTCCCAACTTGTACTGGATAGTTTTTTATGTCAACTTGACACGAGTTTGTCATCTGAGAGGAGGGAGCCTCAAAAAAGAAAATGTGTCCAGAAGATGGGGATGCAGACAAGCCTGTAGGGCATTTTCTTAACTGGTGATTAATGGTGGAGGGCCCGGCCCATTGTGGTGATCCTGGGTGTTATAAAAAGCAGGCTGAGCAAGCCATAGAGGAGCAAGCCAGTAAGCAGCACCCCTCCATGGCCTCTGCATCAGCTCCTGCCTCCGGGTTCCTTCCCTGTTGGAGCTCCTGTCCTGACTTCCTTTAATGATGAACAGTAGCATGGAAGTATAAGCCAGATAAACCCTTTCCTCTCCAGCTTGCTTTGGTCATGGTGTTTCATCACACCAATAGTAAACCTGACAAAGACAACACTTTAGTTAGTTAATACTCTCTGGAAATGTGTTTATTACTATTATTATTATCATCATTATTATTTGAGGCAGGATCTCTCTGTTTAGCCTTTGATATGGGGAGTTCACTATGTAACTAGATTGTCCTCAAACTCATATTGCCTCTGTATCATGAGTGCTTGGATAATCTGACAATAATATATATATATAAATTATATATTATATATTTATAATGAAGCTATAGCAGAATTTTACTAACAAAGTTATTCTGTGTGGTTGTTCAAGTCATATTTTCTTCTATATGCACAGTTTTTTTCCATTGGAAATTGAATAATCATAGAAAACATTGCCAGCCTTTCCTTCAGTGAGATCTTACTAAAAATAAGAAATACATAAAGTAAGACTACTCACAGTTTGAATATTATTATTTTCTGTTACCTAAAAAATAAGTTGGATATTTTTTGTCTGTTTCACTTTAAAAATAGATAGTAAAAGCAGCAGGAGAGAATCTTTCTCAATATTTTAAGTTATATCCATTCCTGAGAATGAAGAGAAGAGAAAGTTGTATTAATATGTGGTCACCCTGGTCAAGAATTTATCCATACAATAGATGGAGTAAATGGAACTTTCAAAGCTTTTTTTTGAAAAGTTTTTCAAAGAAACTTTTTTTTGGAGGGGGGGGCTCTTTTGGGTCCAAAGAACAGAAAAATAGCTTACATCAGGAAATGAAAACTTCATTCTGATTGCAACCTGATTATTGAATACCCTGGATTTCCTATAAATAGGAAAGAACTCTCTCTTCCTGAGAACAACCAGAGAACTCCCAAAATGCCCTGCTACCCCCTTCCCAACCCTGGACAATGGACCCAGGAAGTTCTACAACCTTTTAGTAACTTTGTGCTCTGAGAATTTTTAAGTAGTATACTAGATGTCCAGTCAAGTCTACGTTAAACTTCTGTTATACACACATGTGTATATTTATTTGTATACATGTGTCTACAGTGTATACATCTGTGTGCATATGTTTGTATGCATGGGTACACGCCTCTGTGGGGGCCAGAGTTGACATCAGGTATATTCACTTATCACTCTTCACCTTATTTTTATAATTACTTATTTAACGTGTGCCTGAGTGTATGTATGTGCATCGTGTGTGTGCAGTACCAGTGGAGGCCAGAAGGAGGCTCTGGATCTCCTGGAACCGGAGTTACAGATGGTTATGAGGTGCCATGTGGGTGCTGGGAACTGAACCTGGGTCCTCTGCCAGAACATGCAGTGCTGTAACCACTGAGTCATCTCTCTGGCCCTCACCTCATCTTTCTGAAACAGTAGTGCCCAGCTGGATCCTGGGATCTGCTTGTCTCTCCTACACAGCCTCCCATCCAGGGTTGGGGTTCCAGGTGTGTGTTGTCCCAGCAGGTTATTTACCTGGGTGCCAGAGAACTGAACTCATGTCCCCTGGCTCTGTGTAGTAGGCACTTTACTCACAGAGCTGCTTCTCCAGCCTTTATTGTGAGTCTTTTTTGTTGTTTTGTTTTTAAGTGTGTATGTGTATGTGTGTGTGCGTGTGCGTGTGTGTGCGTGTGTGTGAGTGTGTGCTTGTGTATGTGTGTGTATGTATGAGTGTGTGTGTCTGCGTGTGTGTGTGCGTGTGTGTGTATGTGCATGTGTGTGTGCGTGTGTGTGTGAGAGAGTGTTTGTGTGTGTGTGCGCGTGTGTGTATGTGTGTGTGTATGTGTTTGCATGTGCGCGTGTGTATATGTGTGTGTGTATGTGTTTGCGTGTGCGCATGTGTGTATGTGCGTGTGTGTGTATGTGTGTATGTGTGTGTATGTGCGTGTGTATGTATGTGTGTGTGTAT
>CAJQZJ010032244.1:1378142-1391583 GCA_907164525.1 Lophiomys imhausi
ATCTATCTATCTATCTATCTATCTATCTATCTATCTATCTATCTATCATCTATCTATCTATCACTGGTATTGAGAAAAGACTTCCTTAGTGGAAATATCTGGGGAAAAACTAAATTCTGCCAAAGTTCAAAGTGGAGGCAGGATGAAAAGTCTGGAATAACCTAATGGAAGGACAGCAGGATGGAGAACAGGGAGTGATCTAGTCCAGTCATTCACAACACAGCTTATAGTCTTCAAAGGATTGCTACCCTGGGCTGGGCTGTGCCATGCTGGAGCTACCATTCATCCCAACCTTTCAGATAACATGCTTCCCACAGCCCCATTGTGCAGAAGAATAACTTTCACCTCAGAAAACTGTCTAACAAAAAAACACTGAGATGTCTTTTCATCTGATAGAAAGTGAGATCAGATGGGAACTCAAATTTACCAGATATGTGCAGAGTGATGGAAACAGCAAATATGTGGACAGACACAACACATCTCATTGAGATTTTTCCTTTAAATTTCTTCTTTTAAAGCTGAGCTGTATCTAAAACAATAGTTATACCATGTTATTTTATAGAGAGACAATACAGATAAAGCTGAGTCAGAGAAAGGGAAAGACGAATAGGAGAGCTATGTACTTCCATCTATCTATCATCTATCTATCTATCATCTATCTATCTATCATCTATCTGTCTATCTATCATCTATCTATCTATCTATCTATCTATCTATCTATCTATCCATCATCTACCTATCTATCTATCCATCATCTACCTATCTATCTATCATCTATCTACCTATCATCTATCTATCTATCTATCTATCTATCTATCTATCTATCTATCTATCTATGTATGTATTATCTATCTATCTCTCTATCATCTATCTATCCATCATCTATCTATCTATCTATCTACCTATCTATCTATCTATCTATCAATCACCTATCTATCTATCCATCATCTATCTATCTATCTATCTATCTATCTATCTATCTATCTATCTATCTATCATCTATCAATCAATCAATCTATCTATCATCTATCAATCAATCAATCTATCTATCATCTATCTATCTATCATCTATGTATGTAACTATGTCTCTATCTATGTATCTATTTATCATCTATCTATCTGCCTATCATCATGTAGCTAGCTACAAAATTAGGCACTAGATAAAAAAATACTGAATAAAAAAGACATGAGATATATAGAAAACAAATGGAAAATTTCAAGCATAAGTTCAAACACACTGATAATGACAGTAAATGCGAATGAACACCATTTAAAAGACAGATATTATCAGACTGAATAAAAACATACAACAGCTAAAAGCTGTGCATAAGAAACACACCACAGTGATTCAAAAGTGTGAGTGTGAGTTCATATGTGCAGCTGCCCTGGTGTGTCCTGAAACACTGTTCCTTTGTATCTGTCCATCTTCTCTGGCTCCTGCACTCTTTCCTCAACTCTTGAGCCTCAGGAGGAGGGTGTGTGAAAGTCTCTGAGCTCTGATTACATTGCTGCTCTTCACTCACTTATCTTTATAAATTCCACATTGTCCATTTGATTCCACATAACTGCAGTGACTTTGTTATCTACAATGGGTGAGCAAGTGCATGGTTCACTTCTGAGCACAACTCTCAGCTTAAACTTAAAATCAACCTTTTAAAAACATATTTCTCCTTCAGAAGTGATACTGTTGTTCTGAGCTATTTAACACTGAAGAGACACCTGGTGGCTGAGACTTTTCCTGAAGGCAATCCTAAATCTTCTGATAGACTAAAACCATGGCAAATTAATCAGAGTGTCATGCACCTCTCTCTTACTAAGTTTCCATGGTCGTAAATGGCACGTCTTTACATAGGCCATTACCTCATTTACTCCACTGTAGTTTCTAATGAGCTTCTGGATCTGTCCACGGATGATGCTCTGAGCAGCCGGTCCCTCCTGGATGTTTAGGTATTTGTTGCTCTCATACAGACAGCCGCTGTTCTCATTTAATGTCTTTGTGAGAAGCACAGTAAATCCTTTTGCCATTGGCTTGAATTTATGTCTATCTTGTACATACAATTTTTTTGAGCATGGTGGGAGGTGGGGGGTAAGCTTCTTGTAAAGATTTAAGCTGTAAGGAGATAGGAAAATGTTGCACACAGAATTTTAATATAGCTACAAAATAATGAGACTCTTTGCTAAAAGAAATGAGTGAAAACACCATCTAAATACTGTTTGGACAGTGCTAAAGCTTAAATCTGAATTTAATATTTCTTTATTATAATCTTTAATTATAGAAGTTGTTGGAAAGATAGACCACCAGAAGCCATTTTTCAAAACATTTTTTTAAATTGTAGGTTCAGAATAGATATTAAAATGTGTAGACAAATCATTCTTTATGGAGATGGAAGCTTTGAAGGTTTTTCTCAAGTGACCTGAAGCAGATGGAGGAGGTAGTCAGGACTCAAGGAACCAAGTACCTCAGAGCCGCTGACACTGTAATGTCCTTTGACGGCTCCCGAGAGACAGGACTGCGAGTCCATGTCTGCACGTCTTGTGAGCAGGGGCATTAATTGGTGTCTTCCCTTCTGCTCTGTTTCCAAAGGTATCATCTATATGGAGACTGTTTGATGGCATGCAGAGGGTATCACTTTCTTCAACAGCAAGAGGCGTGCTAGCTCTTCAGCATGACAAAGCTAGTTTCTCCTTTCAGAGAGAGATCAAGCAGCCTTCTAACCCTTTCCTGGGACCTGGAACCTCAGTGTGTGCCCATTCACTCCACAGGGCCCTCATGGACCTGGAACCTCAGTGTGTGCCCATTCACTCCACAGGGCCCTCACGGACCTGGAACCTCAGTGTGTGCCCATTCACTCCACAGGGCCCTCACGGACCTGGAACCTCAGTGTGTGCCCATTCACTCCACAGGGCCCTCACGGACCTGGAACCTCAGTGTGTGCTCATTCACTCCACAGGGCCCTCACGGACCTGGTGCTAAAGAGCTTTAATCAAAAAGCTCAATTTTCTTTTAAAAATACTTTGTTATTTTATGCAATTGTGTGTTTTGCCTGCATGTATGCCAGTGTACCACATGTGTGCAGTGCCCACAGAGGCCAGAAGAGGGCCCCAGTCAGATGCCTGTAACATCTATAGATGGTTGTGAGCTGCTTGATAGGTTCTGGGAATCAAACCTGGATCTTACAGAGCAACGAGTGCTCTTAAATGGTGTGCAAGCTCTTCAGCACACAGAAACTTAGTTTTAATAAATAAAAGTATTTACTGTTCAGGTATCTTGACTCACATCCCTGAAGTCTTAATTCTGTTGAGTAGCTTCCCAGGATCATTTCTCTTCTATTTCAAAGATTCAGGATCTGATCGATAGTCCCTGATTACATTATACTTAACTCAGATGACTAACAGGACTGATACTCTACCATTTATGATGTCATAACAAATCAAAACCGAAATCCCAGCAGATGAACACAAATGTGACTCACATGTTCATCAGAATGAGGCAACAACTCTGGTTGTTCCTGTTTGGGGATGGCCATATGAATTTGATGACAGAGTGGGAGAATACAGAAAGTGATTGGATGCCTCAAACCCATGCTTGTGTGCCTGAGTCCCATCACTTTCTGGGTCATCAGCTAGAGTGGATCTCATGACTCTACTAACTGGCCAGGTGGCTGTGAGTTGTAGGAAAATTAATGGACAGTTAGCAAACAAAAACAGACTCTATCACCTTCCACATGGCAATAAATATATTGTCACAACATAGCAAACATATTTAAAAAGTAGGTTGGCTAGTCCCATTTTCTCACTAATAAAAGATTTTTAAAAATTGAAAAGATTTTTATTCCTATCTTCGTGTATATGGTATTTGGCTTGCAAGTATGTATTCATATCACATATGTGCCGTGCTCACTGAGGCCAGAAGAGGGTGCCAGATTCCGGAGGACAGGAGTTGCAGATGGTTGTGAGTGCCATGTAGGTGTTAGGAACTGAACCCAGGTCCTCTGCAAGAGCATCTGGTCCTCTTAGTCTTAACTGTTGAGCTGCCTCGCCAGCCCCGCATTCCAGATTTTATAGTCTCATAATAAATTTCAGTAACTGGTATGTAAAAACCACTCCCTCCTAGAAACAAAAGCAGCTTTGTTGTATTTTTTTTTTATTACTTATTTTTATTCTGTATAAACCCCAAAATCCTTTGGTGGAATTTAAAATTCTTTCAAGATAACTATTCTGACATCATTGCTGGAGTACAATCAAAGTGATACATTGATTTAGGAAGAATTGAAATTTGATTACTTTGCCCTTTCAGTATAGAAACAGGACTGGTTCTAATTTCTGTATCAATAAAGACTAATTATACAAATAATTATAAATCGACATCTTAGTTTTCTAATAGCCTCTTGTGAATGGAATTTCTTTCATCTATTGTTTTTATATTTGATTATGAGAATAGAAATGTTTCTTTGAAAAATAGAACAGATAAACAAATAAATAAAGCTTATCACAAAAGTGTATTTTAGAAAGGCTGGAGAAATGGCTCACTCAGTAACATGGCAACTGCACAAACATAAAGATTTCAGAGTGCAGGATCCGTGTGCTGTCCTGGACACAGCGGTCCACGTCTGTAGCCCCAGCACTATGACAGAGTTGGGGCAGAGACAAAGACAGAGACAAGCAGAACACTGAAGTTCATTTGTCAACCAGTCTATCCAAATAGATGAGCTCTGGGTTTATTTAGTAAGGGAACCTGAAGAAAAGGGCAGATAGCTATGGTGGTTTGAATGAAAATGGCCCCCATAGGCTCCAAGATTTGAAGACTTGTCACCAGGGAGTGGCACTATTTGAAAGAATTAGGAGATGTGGCCTTGTTGTAGGAAGTCTGTCACTGGGGGTGGGCTTTGAGGTTTCAAAAGCCCAATCCAAGCCCAGGCTCTTCTTGCTTCCTGATGGCTGGATGTAGGACTCACAGCTACTTCTCCAGCATATGTCTGCCCATGTGCTACCATGCTTCTCGCTATGACCATGGAGTAAACCTCTGAAACTGTAAGCCAGCCTCAATGAAATGTTTTCCTTTTTAAGAGTTGCCATGGTCATGGAGTCTCTTTGCAGCTATAGAACACTGCCTAAGACAATAGCAATTGAAAAAAGACATTCAACTCCTCCCTCTGGCCTCTACAAACACACAAAGCAGCTACAAACACCTATACACATACATAGACATCAAAATACAACACACCATGCACATATCTACTCAAAAGAATGAAAATATAAGAGAAAATATGAAAGAAAAATGTAGTTTCATATAAAATGATTTAAAAATCATTAGCAAATATCACCTACCAAGTTGAAAACCAAATAACACGATTAAATTTCTGGATCAATATGGAATGCTGAAACATGTTTTTAATGAAATAGGAACACAAAAGAAACAGAAAATCTAAGAAAATAATGAATATGAAATTAATTAAATGGCACCCAAAGCCATCCCCTCTCTAAGCCTGGACTCGATGATCTTCAGGCTTGTTCTTGCAAAATCTCATGTTACACACTCACTATTCTGTATTAAATTGTCAAATCAAGAGTAAAAGAACCAGAACAGCTCACTGTCTCTCATAAGGCCAGGAAAACATGCATGCCAAGCTCCAATGACAGAAGAGACAAAGACAGTTTACAGGGTAATTTCATGAGTGATTTAGAGATGAACAATCTGCAGTAAAACCTAAAATATTGAGCTATTAGCCTTCAAAACTAATTAAGTTTAGTGCTAACATTTTGGTGAGTGATATAAAGCCTATAATAAGATCATTATCATTATAAAAGTGCTTTGAAATGAATGATGTTTTGACTCCCTAGCTCTTTCTACACATGTAGAAAGCTTCTGAGTGAAGGGATAACAGATATAATTTAAATTACTGTAATGAGTTCCCAAAGAGCTGTCTTGATACATTTTCATAAAACAATAATAATATGAATAACATTTTATTATGTGACAAATCCTTTGCAATCAGTTTGTCTCCACTGTTTTGTTTTATATATTGTGGGGAAAGACTGAGTTTTTAGATGATTGATCATGAAAACTAAATTTTTATTTCAGAACACCATGTGTTCTTGAGGTAGGAATGAAAAAAATGCATATTTGTTAAACAAGCAAAAAAAAAAATCCTTCCATTAACAAAATCCCTCCCACACTAACTGTTTATGTGACTAAAATTTATTAGCACTTTTGTCTATAAAAATGAAAATGCCTTTGTATATTGATACAAAATTAAGATTATATTTGGCCACAATGGTATTGACTCTTGTATATTGATGCAAAATTAAGATTGTATTGGGCTACATAGGTATTGATTGATCTTTGTATATTGATACAAAATTAAGATTATATTTGGCCACATTGGTATTGATCTTTGTATAATGATACTAAATTAAGGTTAACTCTTTTTAAGGTATTGTTCCTAGTAATGCTTAAAAATGAAATGTGAAGTTTCGGCCTTTTGCTACCAACTGTCATAAACTGTTTAGGATAATTAAGAAATGCAAACTAATAGTCATGCAAGCTTGTCATTTTGTTAGGTACTATGACAGTCTATCACAGTTATTTTCTAAGCTAATCAGAAATCAAGTTGCTAAGAGACAAGCAACATTTCCTTATCTAAATATAAGAGATAGATAGGGCACCTTCAAAAATCTGCAGAATATGGCATTCAAAGATGTTTTCTTAACTTAAGATTTTTTTGATATTGAGACATGTCAGCTCCTGACAGCACCCCCTATTCTACTCCAAGTAGAAGATGAGAATCAAAGAATCTCCAGTGGGAGATGGTTGAATTAGTGGCAAGCCTATCTCTTGGCAAGAAAAACCCCTTGCTTCAACTGTAGACAGAATGCTGTCCAAAAAGAAAAAAAAAAAAACTTGGAAGCAGGTAAGTCGACAGCCTAGCTCTGCCAAGACAGGGTAGGCAAGTCCTTCATAATTCCTGCTCTACAATCAATGTCTGTCAGAGAAATGGGGCCAAACGACTGAAGATTAATGTTGTAATGTGTGGAGAGAGAATGGGAACTGTCCAGGCAGCCACTGGTATGTCATTTCTTAGTTTTGGAAGCTGCAGGCCCTGCACTTCCTATATAATCAGATATATTTATCCCTCTCAGGTCTCTGAGGTGTTTGAAGAATAGATAGCTAGAGTCTCATTGTTAAATTTTGAGTTGTTTAGGAATCAATAGGGTGTTATGGATCTAAGAAGAGGTTGTTAAAATTGTGATGCAAGTTAGTATGAAAGCTGAGTTAGATATAGAACTTTAAACTCATGGAGATAGTTAGATAGTAGAATGTTAAAGTCAGGTGCCAAATACATATGGACTGGACATTGGGAATGTATGCTAAGCCATATAACTGTATAATTGTGGCCTATTTATTTCTGTTGTTTTGTATTGTATTTATTAAGAGAAAGAACCATTTGTTGGACTGAAAGGGGGAGCTGTTAGGGGGAAAAAGATATATCTTAAACTTAAAAAAAGGGAAGAGGATGGGGGCTGAGGGGGAAGAGGATGGGAGGGTGGGACCTGAGGGGAAAGAGGGAGGGGATTGTGATTGAGATGTACCTTGAAGAAATAAAAAATAAATCATAAAAAATGAAAATGCCAACAAGCAAACAAACAAACCTATGATATAGTTCAGACATGTATTTATAATAATTTACATTTTTATTTGAAATTGCTTATGTGGTCCTCCCTACTGGCTAGGTTTCATAGTAGTGCAAGTTGCTAGCTATGCAGGCTGCTGGGAAGAAAGTCACCAACAATCCTCCCCACTGAATCCTGAGAACTACAATAATGAGTGACATGGTAAGGCATGGTCACAGGTGCAATAGTGGCACAAATGGTACGGGGGTAAACAATCTCTCTCTGCTTTTGGGAATACATGATTTATAGAGCAGGTATGGCCAAAAACCCATGGTTGGGGAGTTTACAGGCCCCTCAGGTGAACCTACTACTATTATTTTGCTAAATGGATATAGAATAAAACTGCCCTGTATATTCATTCTCTGTACCAAAATATTCACTTATCTCAGACCTCATCAGAGAAGTTTCTTTATGTAGTGGATGGTTGTTGACTCAGAAACTCACAACTGAAAAGAGTGAGTGTGGAGTGTTCAGTCATAAATAGGGCATTTGTATCACACCCCTCTCCCCCAACTTCATAGATCATCATCAAAGAAGGGGTAGAAAGATTGTAAGAGCCAGGGGCCAGGGAGGACCTGAGCAGAATAGTGTTTTCTGGATATGACGGGACCCTGCACTCACAGAACTCAAATCAGTTTTGGTTGCCTACGTAAGACCTGCCCAAGATTGAGTCAATCAACATCCTAGCATGGATAGGAAGGAGATCATGAGGCCCTATCCTTAGCTAAGCTAAAGGTTGCTGGGGAGGAAGAGTAAGTTTTCTTTAAGAGTATGACATCTGGTGAGCTGTTCCAGTGGATGGTTCTAAACCCAAGTATATGGGCAGCATTAATTGGATACAGTGGATTATTAAAACAACAAAACAAAACAAAACAGAGGTAATAAAGTTGTGATAAGAGTGTGGGAGGTTATGGGATAGATTGTAAGGATTTGAGGGGGGGAAGAGGGACAAAATATGATCAAAATTCACTGTATGTATGACATTCTCAAGAAATTAATAAAACTTTATTTTAAAAAGTTGCTTTTGCAAATCTATTTTGTTTTGATGATTTGTGTTGATAAATTAAAAAAAATCCTAAGAAATGTCCGTTATAAGGTCACACCTTGGATGATTTCACCTTGAGCATCAAACTTGTAATATATGTTTGGAGGGCCCCTTTCCTGTACTGCTGTGAACTGTCTGACGTGAGAGTGCAGACAATCATGGCACCTGGGTCTAAGTGTTCGCCTTGGCAGAGGGATTAGAGAGCTACTCAGTGAAAAGGGAACCTAAAAATAAGCACAGTCTGTCAAGGTTGCACCCAGGGTGATTATTCCAGCCTGAGAAAGAGAAACAGAATTCAGTGTCCTGAAGTCAGCATTACTCCAGAAATAAAGCCATGAAATGGGAGATGTGTGGTAGAGGTTCAGATTTCTGGAGGCATGGTTGTGTTGAATGAATGTGTCTTTTTGTTTTGTTTTGTTTTTCTCAAATATGGGATGTAGGGGTGCTTTGTACACCACTGAAAAACAGACTCGTGAAAGAGGCATTCAAAACATGTTGATGAAAGGGCATGTGATGTTTTGCCAGCTGGAAGACTATCGCGTGTGGGGAACATATTTATATCCTTTGATGGGCAGACTCCTAGGAGAGCTCTCGATCTTCGTCAACAGGAAGTTCCTTGTGTGGAGGACATAAAGTTGGCCAATTGAAAGGCGTCCTTGTGCAGGTATAAAGAGGAGGCCCCAGAAATGCGGAGGGGCTTTTTGCTTGGCATTGCTTCTCATCCCGGCTCATTGGTATTTCGTTCTGAAAGACTCCAGACAATGCTTCAAGACTTCTGAAGACTGAGGCCTGGGTCAGCTGAGCCTAGGTTGGCCCCCTTTGAGGCCTTGAAAGCTGCTGCTTCTTTGACTGTTCTTGTTGTCGTTCCTGGTTGGCTGTGTTCCAATTTCAGCTGTTTGCTGTGTTCCTGTTGCTGACTGCATCTGATCCTGTGTGTGCTGACATGGCTGGACTGCTGAGGAGTTACCCCAAGAACCTGAAACTTAGGAGGTCTTTCTTTCATGCCTCAGGTTGGTGGGTTGGAAGGGGTTTAGAGTATTAATACATAGTTAAAAGTACCCTTCAGGGAGAGGTGGCTGCCGTTGAACAGCCAAGAAGGTTCTCTTTCTTGTCTCCAGCTTGTTGGGGGATAATCTCCTGACTTCTTCTAAAGGTGGGTCAAAGACTTACGCTTTG
This sequence comes from Lophiomys imhausi, assembly GCA_907164525.1. Lineage (NCBI taxonomy): Eukaryota > Metazoa > Chordata > Mammalia > Rodentia > Muridae > Lophiomys > Lophiomys imhausi. The sequence goes on from CAJQZJ010032244.1 coordinate 1,388,035, forward strand.
TAGTGAGGGATGCTTTTAATATAAGATGATACAGGGATGATTTGGCTCAAAAAAAAAAAAACAGTCTTTTCGTGAATGCAGAATTCAGGCAGATTGAGAGCATTCCTCTGCTTCTTTGATTTGACTTGAGTGCTTTTAATTATAACCAGAGCCTAATCACACATTTAATAACTTCATTACATGGTGGTGGTGTAAAAGTTCACAAACTGAATTATTAACTTGACGAAACTGAATTAGGGTAAACATTTCAGTTGAAAAAGAGCTCATTCAGCTTGGAGCTATTAAGAACTGAAGCATAATTGCTAAATTATGACTATAATATTGTGAGTTGGATACACATCTTGGGAATATTGAGTTGTGATATGTCCAGGTTGGATGGGTTTCTGGGATCCATGCCTTTCAGCTGTGCTGTGCTTTAATTAGTTCCATTGTAGCATTTAGCATTTGCAGCGGCCCATTGTCTCCAGTTTCAAAAAAAAAAAAAGGAAAGAAAAAAAAAGAAAATGAGGAGCTGGGGCTATATCTTGGTGGTGGGGTATTTGTTTATAATCTGCTACACCCTGGTTTCAATCCTAGTACTAAAAAAACAAAAAATCCAACCCCCGCAACCCCCCCCTCAAAAGAGGATTGTTTGTGTAGTTTAGAGCACTGATGTCCACATTTCACTCTATTAATGATTACTTAATGCCAGGTAATTTTTCAGCACTTCTCTATTTGTAAACTGGGAATAATAACTACATTAAATGAACCATTTCATACAAAACCAAGCATGAGGCTAGGTTTTTTAGTTTTTATCTGTGGTCATCTGTCATTTTATTTATACCACTTCTGTTAATTACACACCCATTGGTTAGGAGCACATCCATCAGAGGTGAAAGCCATCAGTTTGCTTGTCAATAATTTACCGTGTAGGTGGAGGTGAAGACAAGTAAGGGGCACATGTGACACACTGTGTTCTAAGTAGCAAGCCCCTCACTCTGGCTGGAAATGAGGTCTCATGGGCTTTCAGGAAGAGGTCACCTCCAGTGTGAAGTTCAAAGGATGAATGACACTCACTAGGACAGCTTGGAAGTGCTGCACGTGTGAACAAACTCAGGATTGATAATGTATTTGAATAGGATCCATCCCTATAAAGTATTTTTAAGACCATGTATTTGATGTTATGTGTGTGTGTGAATGTGTCTTAGTGTATGTATATGCATCACATGGGTGCAGTGCCCGTGGAGGCCAGAAGAGGCACTGGATCCCCCTGGATTTACAGGTTAATGTGAGCTGCCCTACAGCTGCTGGGAATTGAACTCTGGTACTTTGGAAGAGCAGTCAGTGCTCTTTACCTCTCAGCCATCTCTCCTAACCCACCATGTAAAATTGTGTTTAAAGTTTACTGGTGGTGTTTGTAAGACTATTTAAATTGTTATTTGTTATTCTTTTTTATTTTTATTTTTATTCTTCTATTTTTAAATTGAATACTGCTGGGTCATGAACTCTTTCAGAACTAACTAAAAGCATGAACCAGTATCTACTCCAAAAAAGACTTAGCAAGGGAGAGGTTAATTGTAAATCTATATTGGGGCTACATTTAGGAGGAAATTAAATTCAGCTTGACAGTCAGACATTTTGTAATTCTTTTCAGCATAAGGCAATTAAAATACATTCCCAAATATTAGATAACTTTAATATAAACAAAATGGAATTTTAATCATAATTCAAAACTATTTCCAGTAATTCATTTACTTCTGTTTGTTAGTACAAATAACAGAAATATGTATGATCTCAGAGTACTTTGAACAAAAAAGTCATGAGATGAGAGCATATTTTAAAACATGAAAATGGTAGCTGGCAGAGATCTCAGTGAACACAATGAAGACTTGACTTTCAATATCCAGAACACACATCAAAGCCAGATGTGGGTGTATGCACCTCTGTGCATAGCAATTCAGGGGACAGAAGCAAGCAGATCCCAAAGGCTCTGCCTGAGTGCCTAGCTAGAGTTTCTGTTTCAGTTAGAGACCCTGTATCAAGGAAATATAGCAAAAAGCATTGGGGAAGACACTGGACATCAGAGCCTAGTCTCAGATGTGTATGTCCAGTCACACACACACACACACACCACACATATATAAACCACACTATACATACATATATCACACACACATACACACCCAAACATACACATAGACACCCAAACATACATACCCCTGATGGGGTGGTGTTAAGCATTCTAAATGTTAATTGGTCCCATTTGCTGTCTGTTATTTAATTGCCTCTGATTGGTTAAATAAAATGCTGAGGCCTGAGATTGGGCAAAGACAGAGAAAGGTGGAACTTCCTGGGATTAGAACAGGAAGCCTGCACTTTGGACAGAAGATTAATACATTCCAGCCAGGGTCAGCAGGAAAGAGGACACACACCATGTGTTAGAAAAAAGAACCTCATTCCACATGGCCAGAAACATCAGCATAGCATGGAGAGTAGCAGTCCAAGGGGACACAACGGGACCTGAGTCCAAAGAAGACAAAACAAGCAACCCAAATGATCCAGTGTCACAGACTGCCTCAATAGCTGTTTCCTCAAAAATCTGCATCCAGAACAACTTTAAACAGCTTGCTGAGATGGCCCAGCCTCAAAGACTGTTCCAGACAGGACTTCAATAAAACTCTGAACTTTCCTACCAAAGTCCAGCTTCGAACTACAAACTGCTCAGGACATCAAATTGTTGAGCACATAGAGACTGGACAACAAATGTTACAATTTACTTGCTTAGCCATTTTTTTTTCATTTTATTTGGGCCTAAACAGGTTTTCTGCATCCCAATTCAGCAGGAAGCAGTTTTAAGAGAGTGACGTCCCATTCCCAAAAGTGGGGTGGATGACAGATGTTGTTTAGGGGGGAATGGTTACAAATTGTTAAATGGTCTTGTTAAGCAAGACCCCCTAAACATATATACACACCACACTACACACACACACACACACACACACCATACACTTATACACACCCACACATAAACATACCCCTAAGCAAACACATACACACTGAAATACACACACACACACATTCACACACACCACATATACCCACACATACCACACATACCATATACACATATACGTGCACCACACCACACATACATACCACATACATGCCATACCACAAAACACATGCCATACACATACACATACCCCACAAAACCAACTAGACATGAAAAAGAATGTCTGATGCATTGAAGAATGATTTGCTTAGTGTTGGCATCCCAGGAAGGCTCACAAATCCTTTGCTAATGAACAAAAATATTCTGTTAAAAAAGGATAAAATGCAAAAACCAGTTACTGAAAAACACTTTTCAGTATTAGCCTACTTCCTAAAGAGCTTAGCACTGATCTCTGGGGAAAAAGGGAACACTGGATATCCTTACTGTAAAATGGGGACACTGGTTATAGTGACTGTGAAATGGGGACCCTGGATACAGTGACTGTGAAATGGGGACACTGGATACAGTGATTGTGAAATGGGGACACTGGATACAGTGACTGTGAAATGGGGACACTG
>CAJQZJ010032244.1:1398601-1417884 GCA_907164525.1 Lophiomys imhausi
TGTGTGTGTGTGTGTGTGTGTGTGTGTGTGTGTGTGTGTGTGTGTGTAGTTTGGTTTCCAGTGCCCACTTTGAGAGTCTCATAAATACCTGTAACTCCAGCTCCAGGGGATCTGCACCTTCTTCTGCCCTCCTCAGGACTGCCCAGATGGTGCATATATGCACACATAAAGACATACACATGTACACATAAATAAAAATAATAAAATGGGTCTTTAAAAATACTATTTTGTATGTACAAAAGGTATATGTATTAATACAGTTGCACTAATGATCTCTACTGAACTAAACATTGCCTTTATACTCTTATATAATCTTTCTACTCAATTTTTGTGTTATTTTGATACATGTTAGATTCATTTGTTTCTGTTTGTAAAATATTGAAAGGGGAAGAATGAGAAGAAGCACTTTGAGCTAAGGATTTGGGAACATCCCTGTCTTTGTATTTTACAAAAATCCTTGATGCTTAAGGATTTTTAAGGGGTTGTAGAAAACTTTCTGCTTTTCTTCTCTGGCCATGGACTGTATGCTAGTTTTAGTTTTGTGTTTTCCCAAATCACTTCATCATATTTATCAGATTCTTTTCAAAGGGTCACATTAATCTCAAGTCATGAGAATGTTTAGGGTACTGACTCTACACACTGCCAGAGGGGGAAGGGAAACATTCACCCAGCCACAAACATTGTTATCTGCAATAGTGGCCTGCCTGCATGATACATTGGCACAATAGTGGTATGGACATTGTGGGAGTAACCAACCACTATCTGATTGGATTTAGGGTCTCCTGCATGAGATGGAACCCATGCCTGACACTGCATGGGTAGCCAAGAATCTGAGACTAGATAGACAAGGCACCCAGGGTAAAACTAGAAACTATTGTTCTGTTAAAGAACACAGCAATAAAATGACTCCTACCAACATTCTGCTATACTCACAGGCCAGTGTTTCATTCAGCCATCACCAGAAAACCTTCTTCCTGGAGTAAATTGAAACAAATACAGACAACCACAAGCTGTACAATGTGCAGAGAGTGACAGACTTTGGAACACTCAGTGCCAAATGGGGTGTCTTCATCAAATCCCTCCCCTCAGGGCTAAGGGAATCGTGTAGAAGAAGAGGCAGAAAGATTGTAAGAGCCAGTAGAAATTGAGGACCCCAAGGAAACAGTATCTCCCAGTCACAACAGGAATGATGCACATATGAACCCACAGAGACTGTGGCATCATGCACAGGGCCCACACATGCCCAAACCAGACAGGGTCCCAGGGCTGAGATGGAAAAGGGAACATCGCTTCTCATCTCTAACCAAGAATGTATCTTCAATTGATAATCACTCACAAATAAAACATTAGTTTTCATACACTAATGAAAACTTTTTTTAAGTTTTTATTTTATTAAGTTTATTAAGAGAGAGAAAGATGGCATGAAGTTCGAAAGATGTGGAGTCTCACTGGGTATACAAACCACACTTAGTGGAAGCCCCACCCTATGCCCAGCAGTAGATGGCCAACATAAAATAAATTCAAAGGCATTTAAAAAACTTGAATAGCATTTTCCTTATGTATTATGATTTCTGATTTTGTGTTCTTATAGGCTTTATTTGTTTATATATGTATGTCTCTACATGTGATGCATTTGTGGCCTCCCTCCCTCGCTCCCTTCCTTCCTTCCTTCCTTTCCTGTTGTTGTTTGTTTTATTTTTTTTATTTGTTGACTTTTTCATTCTCTCTCTATTAAGAGAATGGCATGAAATTCCAAAGATGTGGGGAGTGGGAGGAGGGGAGGTGCAGGAGGATCTGGGAGGAGGTGAGGGATGATTAGAATATACTGTATGAAAATAACTTTTTCAATAAAAAAATAAAATTATAAAAAAATCTGAAGTCATGGAAAACACAATGAAATGAAATAAAATGGTAGATGAGAACATAGCGTCCTAACATCCTTAAAATGCTAAGGCTTTTATTTCCAGCTGTTGCAAATTTCTTTAATATAGCAAGCAGCATTATGACCATAAGTGAATTCACAGATGAAAAGGAATCAAGCCTCCTAAATGGCAGCCAACTCGTTTGCCTGGTTTGTTCTCCACTTCCCTTGGCTCATGTTAGCACCAACTGCATTTATGTGCATACACTCCTGTTGCAGGATATTTCATCGCATTGTGAACCTGGAGACTGTGAACTGAAAAATCTGTTTCTATTGTGGGATGGCTCAGCCTTTAATCCTAGAGCTTCCTGTTTACTGTAAACAAGTACTTGTGGTGTGGCTCAGTCCTAGAACTCACCTTTAATCCACGAGATTTCTGTACACAGGATTAAATAAAATTAACCTTAGGTCAAGAGTTGGAGCAAGAAACCAGCTGACAGGGGTTAAAGAGTAAGGAGGGACATTGAGCTGAGGGTATTTAAGACAGCGTGGAGAAGGAGCTGGGAGTTCTTTTAGGTTTTCTCCTTCAAGGCTTCTTCCTCTAGGTTCTTTTGGGCCTTTTAAGCTTTGGGCTTTTGGCTTTTTAGCTCTGGGCTTTTTCCTCTAGGGTTCACAGCTGCATAGGAAGATCAGCTGGGTGCTTTCTCTGCCTCACTGAGTGAGCAGGTTTTTGTCCCAGCATCTGGCTCCTGAGCCATCATTGGTAAAATCAAATGACAGGGATATTTTAGTGTTTCAAAAACTGCATACTCATCCAGATACCACTTCAGAGTTCTCAAAGGAAGAAGTATGAACAAAACCTAAGGAAAAGAGCTTCAGTGGAACCTTCCCGTTGTATTGTGTACTTGTCTCCTCCCCAGCCTTTCTTGGAAGTGTTAAGTATTTCTGAGCCCCAGTCTACTCTCTCTGCTTGAGCCAAGCACCTCCCTTCTTCCATCCTCCTTTGCTTAGCCTCAATGCTTATGATTCTTAGATTCTTGGATTTACACCATCATCTCCCTCCCCTCCTGAGTTCTTAGGTCTTCAGACTAGGACTGGCTCCTTGAATTCTTAGATCTTTGGGCCTGGGCTGATTTCATTTTTCTGGCTCTCTTCAGCCTCTGGTTTGCAGGTATAAGATCAAAGGACCTCCCAGACTTTCTAACTCTGTGAGCTACGCCCTCATAACAAAACCTTGTCTCATCATGGTAGTGTATCTTGTTAGCTCTTTCTCTAGAGAGCCAGGACTAATACATGTACAGAGTTTAAGGATGTAGGGCAGTGATTTAGAAGTGTTCTCATCTTGGAGGCCATGTGATGTGCAGGGATATTCTACAGGAAGAGGCAAAAACTTCTGAGACTTGAAGAGTTAAATTCCATCAAAATCAGTTGCAAGCACTGGTAGCTATTTGTGTCAAATACAATACTGCTTCAAATTACTGTGGCAGTCACAGTTGGTGACCTGTGGTCATGCAGCCTCCTTTTGAGAAACATCCCACAACAGTCTCTGTGTGATTCTTGGTACCCATGTGGGTCTGTTCTGTTCCCGGATACTCTTCACTCCCAACTTACACCACGTACTGCCGATTTCTAATAGACATGGACCTCGAACTTGCAAGACTTCTATTTGTAGAGCTTCTGAGGGCCAAAACATGACCTTTGTGCTGTGGTAAATAACTGGATAATCACATTTGCCTCTTAAGAGTCTTTGAGTTCTGACTGGCAGAGGGAATATCAGTAGATGTACAAGAAGAGGAAGTAGCATCCTCTCTTGTATGTCAAACTAAACTGCAGTGATTGGAGAATGAGTTAGACACTAAGGAGATCCAGGGTCAGTTCCCAAAGGTTCTAACCTACAGGAGAGCAGAAGTCAAGGGACATCATCCCAAGAGCCAGGTTAATGGACCCAAGAGGGGAAAAATAACTAAAAATGAATGCAACAACAGGGTCCAGTGCCCAGTCTGGGAAGCACTGCTGTCTGCCCTTTCTGTAAGCACCCTTCCTGGGATGTGTAAGTGAAGATGGGCTTGCCTAATAAGTGGCTATCAACTTCTCAGGAGAAGTAGTGTTCTCTCTGAGATAGTAACTTGAACAGCAGGTAAGCCACTGGTTACTCTGGAGTGATTGCCTGGCCCCAAAGCCATTATTTCTGAACCACATTGCATAGAAACATTTCAGAGAATAATTCTAACAGGAGAAGGGCCAAGAGCTAAGAGACAACTGGTCCCTTACTTAGCAGGTAAAATAAGGGTTGTTTTGTTTTGTTTTTTTAATTGGACCTATGAGGTCATGGAATATTCTGGAACACCAGTGATGAGTCTCAACTTTGATCTAGAAACTAGGTTGCATCATGAGTGGTTTCTATGCGATAGATAGATGCCACATTCCTTATATACGTCAACTAACTAAATTCCTGGTATAGATTCTCTGAAGTTTGTGCCAATTTTTATGTCTATTGTTCAAGTTTGAAAACAGATATCAAGACATTAGGCAACTTGATGATTGGGGTGAGCCTCCACCCACGCCTGTGTCTAGAGACTTGGCCCAAAACTTAGCTCTATTTCCTCTTTGACACAGTGTTGCAGGACCCAGGCCACCTCCTTCCCTCTACACCATCTCACAATTCAAAGTGAGGGGGCAGGGAGTGTTTCTTGCCATCATCATTTGAGATATTTAGAGGATCCTCAGTGACTTGCTGGAGTTCTGCCAGCATGATGTACTATCTTAGTCCATTTAACATGACTGTAATGAATTGTGGGAGACAATCAACTTGCAAGAAGAAAATATTTATTCTGGCTAGAAATTCTGAAGGACACGGCCCAAGATCAGGTGGTTCCATGCTTTGGAATGCATGGCAGAGAAAACCACTTTTACCACAGTTGGGCGGCAGAGAAAGACTGAGACTAAGACTGGGATCCCATAATCCCCTTCGAGCCCATGCTCAGTGTCCTAAAGACTTCCTCCTGTGTGTGTAGTATATATATGTGTGTGTGTGTGTGTGTGTGTGTGTGTGTGTGTGTGCAGCTTTGTGTACAAGTGGAGACAAAGGTTAATTTCTGGTGTTTTCCTCTATCGACATCTATTTTATTATTTATTTTAAACTTTCCTTCTTAAAAATATTTTACTTTGAATTGTGTGTGGTGTGTGTGTGTGTGTGCATGTGAATATGGTGCCCACCAAGGCCAGAAAAGGGTGTCATATCTGGATCTGGAGTTACAGGTGGTTGGGAGCTGCTCAACAGCCATGGTTGAAATTGAACTTGGGTCTTCTGCCAGGACATAATATGCTTTTGACTGTGCAGCCATTTCTCCAGGCCAGACTTATTTTTGAGACAGTCTTTCTCTGAAGGTGGGGCCCACCATTTTTGTTAGGCTGGCTGGTCTGAAAGGATCTGTATCCTTCTCTCCCCTGCAATGGGGTCACAGTACACGGGTGCTGAGGATCCAAACTGAGGTCCTTATGCCTGTACAGCAAGAGAGTTACCGGCCACGTCATCTCCCCAGCTGCAGACTCTACCTCTTGAATATCCACAGCACCTTCCAGTAATACCACCCTGAAGACCAGACTTTTAACACATGGATTGTTGGCGTATTCTCATCCAAGCCATAGTAGCAGACTCTTGTTCCTGTAATGACTGGGTGAGCTATGTTGTAAGGGGAAAGCGCATGTTTTAATACAAGTGGAGATAGCCTAGTTGCTTATCAGCAAGACATCTTTTGTTTTTGTCTCAGGAATGAAACCCAGGGCTTCTTGGATGCTAGGCGAGCACTGAACTACCAAGCAACAGCAGCAGCCCCAGCCTACATGCATTTCAACAGTGATCATGGGGCCTTTGTTCTTGTCTTGATCATTTACCAGCATCTCCCTAAGCAACAGCCATTTGTGGAACAAGCTTAACCCTCCTTGATTACATTCCTTCCTTCACCTGCTTTCCTTCTAATCTTTCCCAAATGTCCCTGTTAAATTTCAATATGCATGTATCCTACCTATTCTTTTCTCTTATAATATTGCCTGTATTAACTGATATGGAAGGTCCACGAACTCACTTTCCATTTGAAATTCTTGCTCACACCACAACACCAAAGTTCCAACTGTGCAGGGCACCACTCTCTGGAAACACATTCTCTGATCCCTTCTCCCTGGATGTGATGGCAAAGGCGAGAGTTCTTTTGAGGGGAAGGTTGTCTTTCTCCTTAACCAGGGCAGCATAAGCCATGGTTTCCTAGCTCTGCCAGCGAGTCCCATGTCAGTTTGACACAGCTAAAGTCATCTCAGAGGTGGGAACCTCAACTGAGAAAGTGCTTCCATAAGATCAGGCTGTAGGCAAACCTGTAGAGACTTTACTTAATGAGTGCTTGATGGGGGAGGACCCAGCTCATTGTAGGTGGTGCCACCCCTGTGTTGGTGGTCCTGGGCTCTATAAAAATGCTGGCTGAGCAAGCCATGGGGAGCAAGCCAGTTGGCAGCACTCCTCCAGTGGCCTCTGCATCTGCTCCTGCCTGCAGGTTCCTGCCCTGTTTGAGGTTCTGACCTGACTTCTATCCATGATGAATAGTGATGTGGAAGTGTAAACCAAACATACCTTTTCCTTCCCAAGTTGCTTTGCTCATGGTTTTTCATCACAGCGATAATAATCCTAACAATGTTCTTTTTAAAAGGCTATTTGTGTCCTGTTAAAGTTGACTGAAAGTTAGAAGGAATCTTAAAATCCATTATTCCTCTCAATGGGACAATAGATTAGTTCGGTTTCCTTTTATGACTGAGAAAAAGGGTGAATTCTGAGTGTAAAGGAGCCTAGGTTACTGTTGCAGCAGGACCTGTTACTGACTCCAGAGCTCTGTACACTGAATGTGTTTGCTCAGATGGCCTCCCCTAGTGCTATACTAATTTTGACCTTTGCCAAGATTTATGGAGACCCTAAATTCTAAATGTCAATACATTAATAGAGACCACCTCTAAAAATGCTTTACAAAACTGGCCCTCTCCTCCCACTTCCTTTTTCCCTGTCTCCCCCCTTCTCTTCTTCCTTCCCTCTCCCGGTTTTAACAAGCTTTGCTCTCAGTATGTCTAAACCAATCTTTCTGCTACAGCCTGCTCCCTCTTGTTCACATTTCAGAACAAATAAATCAATGGTTGAAGGGAACCATCTGGTTGTAATTTCTTTGAAGCTTTTTTTTTTTTAAATAAGAAAATTCCCTAGTTTATTTTACTTGGCTGCCTTTTAGGGCGTGATTGTTTAGGTTGAGCATCTAAATGTCTTACTCAAAGCTTCCACTAAAGTTTGAAATCCAAAGGGGATGAATCTAGAAACTAGCTGGTGGAGGAAAGGTAGACCCTAAGAGTAATAGATTTCCCGAGGCTCTGGATCCAGTCTTCCCGTATAGACTAAAAACATAAGCAGATGTGTGCTTGGGGACCAAGGTACTTCTGGAACATCTTTCCATTGTTTTCTGTGAGGGGGGAAGAAAATATATGGCAGTTATTGCTGCCTCAGAGGGGCATTGTTTCCAGAGAGGTTCCTGTTCATACTTGGGATTTTGTTTAGTTATATGCCTTGGTGTACAGTTTGGTCTTAATTTAAACATTTCTCGTCTTTATACTTTACTTCATGCACAATTTGACGTTCTCTGTTTATTTAGTTCTAATGAAATTTTAAAAAAGTGGTTGATGAAGTCCTTTGAGAATAAGTAAGATTACTTCTTTGGATTTACCAAGCTAAGAGCAGTTAGTACTTTTATGCCATGGCTGTTGGCAGCTGGCGGACTTTTCACAGATATGAATTCAGCGAGCAAAAAGCAAGAAGAACAGTCACAGAGGAACAATGAATGTTAGATTCTGTGCTCTGGGGAAGTTGGTAAAGTGCATCCTTGGAACTGGCTGGATTCAGCAGGTTGAAGACAGCAGCAGATGTGTGGAGGGTTTGAGGGGGCTCCAGCACCCTTGGACTTGTTTGGCATTGGGATTTGCTTTCAAATCATTTGAGATAGTGGGGTGGTGGAAAGGAATCAGGGGAGACGTGCCAGAATATCAAGGTACCTTCTGGGAACAATCAAAGCCCACTTTGCCTAAAGGCTCAGCATCTTCAGTGTGCCTTGTACTGCTTCTTAGAAGATTACAGTTACAGCCCAAAAGAGAAGCCAGTTTTCCTACAGTTCAGATTGTGCCTTGATTTGGATCCACAGATTATCTGCATAAGAGTTTGGAAAAGGCCTGCAGGCAGTGGTCATCACTGGGCTCTCCAGAGCTGTGCACTATCAAAGAAAATTTTTTTCTAACTTTGGTAAATTTCCAAGGCTTGTGCGTAAAGCAGGATGTATGCATGCTGGCTTAGAGGGAAACAGGCCAGCTTACTTAACTATCTTTCGTATTGTCAATGTTTTTTCCTCTCCCATGTCACCCCAGATCCTCCCTACCTTCCTACCCAACCAACTTTATGCTCTGTCTCTTTTAAAAACAACTCAAAAACCCTAAAACAAGAAATGAAAAGGAAACACACACCCACACCCACCCACACCACACACACACACACACACACACAGAGAGAGAGAGAGAGAGAGAGAGAGAGAGAGAGAGAGAGAGAGAGTCCAACACAAAAGAAGCAAAAGAGCAATAGGATAAAAACACCAAAACAAAGCAAAATGAAAAAAAAGTTAACAAAATACCCCTCAGTTCCTTTTGTATTGGCCAACTATATCTAACATGGGGTCCACCCTGCTGTATGGTTGATATACCCAGTGAGACTCCATTGGGAAAAACTGATTTTTCCCTTTGCCATCAAGAATCAATTGCAGATGTCTTCTTGGTTAAGGGTGGGAGACAGTGTCCACTTCCCACTCTCAGGGCTGGGACCGTGTCTGGTTTGAACCTGTGCAGGCCTTGTACTTCTGCCACACTCTGTGTGAGTTCATATGCACATCACTCTTGTTGTGTCTGGAAGACACTGTTTCCTTGGTTTCATTCTCCACCTCTGGCTCTTACAATCCTTTAGGGAAGGTGGTTGATAGAAACACTACATATAGAGTTGATTGTCCCAAAATCTCTCACTCTCTACATATTGTCCACTTGTGGGTCTCTTAGTTTGTTCCTATGGTGGTGATTTTTCCATCTGAGGAACCATTATTAGGAAGTTCACAAACACCAGACACGTAGGCTTTATCTCTGAATCCACTGATTCCAAGCAATAAAAAAAAAAATCTTGCTTTCCTTCTACTTATATCATGCAATCACATCTGAAGTTGGGAGAAGGGTAATTTCATTTATTAACTTTTAAAAGCACAATGGACACTTAGCTCAAAACCATGCTGACTAGTTAGCCTCTGTTTCTACAGCAGCATTGTCTTAATTTAGCATTTGCAAGTTGTTTACATACAGCTCCAGGGTGGTGCCTTAAAATGTCCACACTCTAGGTCCAGCTGTCACTTACAATTCTCAAGTGTACAGAATCACTATCCATGAAGGCCCTTATTGCTGCTGGCATCATAAGAGTGAGAGTCCACCCCAAGATAACTGTGTCTTCAGAATTTTAAAAAGATTCATCTTTACTATTTTTCATTAAATGTGTGTGTGTGTGTGTGTGTGTGTGTAGAGCATGTGAGCATGTACATGTGAGTGAAGGTGCCTTGGAAGTCAGAAGAGAACATTGGCTCTCCTGGGACTAAAGTTACAGACAGTTGTGAGCTACCGTGTATGAAATTGAACCTGGGTCCTCTGTAAGAGCAGAAAGTGTTCTTAACCATACAACCATGTTTCTGGGCCCAGCTTGTTTTGTTTTTTTTTTTTTTGATATTTCTTTTCAGTGTTTTCTAAACACTCTTGGATGTTTAGTTTTGAAGAAGACAGTTGTATATGTCAACTATCTGAAACGTGGAAAACATATGTATGTGTGTATGTATGTATGCCTTTCATGACTCCAAGGAAGCATAATTCAGCAATTTAACTTCTAAATACTTTTGAATGTACCTTTGTTTAGTCATGAAGTGTGGTATTTCAATGAAGAATATATTATGGAAGAAAAATGTTCATAACATGAAGAAACATTTGGTTAAAGAGTCACAAACACACTCTTGCCCTTCAGTTGGATGCAGGTGTTTTGTAGGTGACCCAAGACTCAGAGTTTGTGACACAAAGAGAAGCTAAGGTCTGAGATAGCCTCTCCTTTTTCTTTTTGGTTGAATTCTTTTAAATCAGGAAAGTGGTCTCCTGGGAGGCTGAGGGCTTGTTATAAGGTGAGAGAGAGAACATATACCCACAGTGGTAAGAGCAAGAGATGGGAGAAAAGCTGTGGGAGATAGCATGACCCGAAAATCTAGAAAGTACATTCTGATACTTGATTTCTGTTGACCATGAAAAAATAAATAAAAATCAAAAATTAGCCCTTCCTTGGAAACACACAAAGGAATTCTCAAATGAGCTGAAAAGAACTACAGGGAAGTCTATTTCTGAGATACATGTGCATTTCCCAATGGACTTTATAATGTCAATGAGAATTACTTTTTACATTGATTACATATTTTTACATTGAAAATATGTTGGCAACTAAAATTCCTGGAAATGTAGAAATATGTTTTCTTACTTGGTATCTTAATTAGGTTTCTATTGCACCATGACTAAAAGCTACTCATGGGGAAAGGTTGTATTTGGTTTACATCTCTCGAAATCACCATCAATTGAGGGAAGACAAGGCAGGGACCAGGAGGAAAGGACTAGAACGAAACCATTAAGGAATGCTGCTTTCTGGTTTGTTCCTCATGGCTTGCTCAGCTGGCTTCCTTACACCCCACAATACCTCCAGCCCGGGGGCAACACTGTCCACAGTAGGATGGGCCCTCCCCCATCAATCATTAATCAAGAAAATGCCCAACAGATTTGTCTATGGGCCAATCATATCTTTTCAATTGAGAATTCCTCCTCCCAAATGACTCTAACTTGTACCATGTTGATATAAAACTAACCATCACACTTGGTATACATAAAAACACACAAGTCTAAGATTTATTTCATCTTTCTCTCACATTAAAAAAGTTGTGGGGAGGGAACCGGCAAATAGCATGGGCAGTCCGTGGAGATGTATGTCAGAATATCTGCAGAAATATAAAAGGAGAGGAGATGAGCAGTAACTGGCAAATAGAATTTGAGGAAATTCTCAGATAAAGGGACAAGCCAAGCTGTAATAGAAGCGTATGAACACAAAGTTAATTTGTTAGAGGTAGATAGCATTTGCAAGGTAGTAAGGATTAAATAGGTCACAGTGCTGGTTACTGTTCTTTGCTTTCTTAAAATACAAAAAGCAATTTTCCTTCAAAGAGTTGATTTTGGCTTATGGTTCCCGAGGGTTAGAGGCCATAATGATGGGAAAGGTATTGGATTCCAGCACAAGTAGGAAGTTGAACGATTACATTTCATCTGTACACAGGAAGCATAGGAAGTGGTGTATTCTGCATAAGCTATAGAATATAAGCTGTGCAATACCAACCCTACTGATATACTTTCTCCCGCAAGCAAGGCTGATACCTTCTGAAGGTTCCATAGCCTCCCCGAACAGTGCCATCTATTGGGGACCAAGTGTTAAGTTCCTGAGCCTATAGAGGCTTTTCTCATTCAGACCATTACAACCACTTAGGGGCAAGGTATGGAGTATTGATACAAAAATTGTTGCAAGATGGTATGTCCACAAGCTATAGTAAGTATAGGGCTTTATAAATGCGAGGCAATCATTTTACCAACTGAACTGCATCTTCAGGAGGATATTGAGACCAGCAGCTTCCCTGAAGGAGTCTTGAAATCTGGCTGTCTAGCTCCAAATGTCATCTTTAATGCTGTGGAGACACTTATGAAGAATTTAGGTTGTGGATCTTTCCAATTAGTGTGACCTATCTGTAAGAAATTGCTTCTTAATCAACTACAGATATACAAAAGATGGACATATTACCCAAATTATGTTTTTATTCTTTTAAAAATTCTTGTATTAAGGATAATTTTTTGCCTTGAGAATTTTATGCAACATACTTTCATTACATTCACCTCCCTTCTTCCACTCCCCCCAAATCCTCCCTACCTCCCTATCCATCCAACTTCATCTCTCTCTCTCTCTCTCTCTCTCTCTCTCTTTCTCCCCCTCCCTTCCCACTAACTCCAGCTTGTGTTGGCCAACTACTCCTGGGAGTGTTCTGAAATAATTAAAAATGTTTATTTAATTTGATGTGTATGTGTGTGCCTGCGTACCCTAGATTATTTATGTGAACCACATGTGTGCAGTGCCCACAGAGGACAGAAGGGAGCATCAGATCCCTTGAGACTTGAGTTGCAGATGATTTGGGGTTGCCCTGTGGAATGCTGGGAACTGAACCTAGGTCCTCTGCTAGAGTAGTCAGTGCTTTTAACCCCTAAGCCACTTCTGCAGCCTCATGAGTAGGGTTTTTTTTTTTTTTTTTAAAGAACAAGTATTAGGACTTTAAAATAGTTTTGGAAACCAGTATAAATGTGAACTCAAGCTTGGATGACATCACAATACACTAGAACAGTAGACTGGAAAGGGAAACTGAAGGCAGGAGGGTATCATAAGAAGGCTTAGGCTAAACTGAGGGATTCCAGGATCCAGTGCCCAGTACTTCAAGGTACTTGCTCATAATTTCTGCTTCACAGTTTGCATGGTTACTGGTGGTTGTTTGTGAAATTGGCTAACAATTTGGATTTAAGTTACCGTCAGCTTTCAGGTCTCCCACTTCCATTGCTCCAATGACTGTCTTTCCCTGTCACAGGCAACTTACAGAGCTCTGCCCATGACAACTTTTAAAGGTTTCAAAACAAATGAACATATTTTGATTTAAAGATCATGTAAACACACACTCAAAGGCTTCAGATGAAGAGTGTGTGTGGTTTTTGTTTTGTTTTTTTGTCTTAGGTGAGATAGATAGAAACCCTATTTCTACATGCCAACTTGAAGCCAAGGAACAAGAAGGTTGAAGGCAGATGGTGAGGTCTGGTAGGGGACATGTGTGAACTGAAATGTAGTTTTCCCTTTTTAATTTTTTATTTGTTTCTGTAATATGAGAGCAGCATTTCTCTCTTTGTTTAAAAGGAAAAGCACTTAGACATATGGGTTGCAAGCACCACGTCTGCTCCAGGTGTCTTCCCAGAGCCATGCAAATGTCAGGTGATCTTGGAAGAACTCAAGAGTTCCTTCTGGTTAGGTTGGGACAGTCCCGAGGGTCCTACCATGCCTGCCTCACCTGGTCACCTGGTCACCTGGCTGAGGTACCTCCTTTGTATAATAAGTATGTGCTGGTGTCTCATTACTGACCAGAGACAGTTGCACATGTGAGCCAGCCCCAGGGAAGTGGCTACACTACAGTGCTGAATAGAGTTTTCCACTCCATGTTTGGCTTGGCTTGATCCCTATGGTGTCTTGCCAAACCTGCAACCTCCTGTCAGGAGTCATTCAGTCCGGGATGGGAAATGTTCCTCATGCTGTTGTCGGAAAGCTGATCTTTCATAGTAAGCCTGGTGGGTTGTCTATTTGGCCAGACCCAAACAGGGAGAAGCCAGGTTTTCCTCTGTAAAGAATGTGTCTGCAGTGGACGGTACTTGTACTAGCAAAAATATTTAGGTTTGTGGTGTTGGCCAGGCTGATTGATTCACTTTAAAAAAAGAGAGAAACTCATAAATGTAGAACTGAAAAGCTCCTCACTTAAGAGAGCCAATGACTGTTTATGAATAGCAGCCAAAGAAAAACAGGGTATCGTATAGGATGTTATCTTAATAACAGAAGATTGTGTTTGGGTCTGTCACCTCAGAGAGGCGGTAGAATATCTATGAAGTGAAGAGGCCTCTTTCTGTGGGTAACTGTGGAAATGGCAAAGGACTAGTAGTCTGA
This sequence comes from Lophiomys imhausi, assembly GCA_907164525.1. Lineage (NCBI taxonomy): Eukaryota > Metazoa > Chordata > Mammalia > Rodentia > Muridae > Lophiomys > Lophiomys imhausi. Next base: position 1,412,374 of record CAJQZJ010032244.1, read on the forward strand.
GCACAGGGTCGACAGGGCTCTACGGCAATCCCTTGGGCCCAAATCTCCCATTCTTATGCACAGCAAGTGAAGTTCATGCAGTAAGCCAAGAGATGTACAGTGTATTTTATTTGTAACTGTACTGACCATATAGCTTATTTTGAATATTTAAAATTATATTGAAATTTTTATATGTATGCGTGCCTGACTGTATGTATGTGCACTATGTACATACAGGTGCCCACAGGAGTCAGAAGAGGGCATCAGGTCGCTTGAAACTGCAGTTACAGATGGTTTTGAGCCACCATATACGTACTGTGAACTGAACCTGGGTTGTCTGCAGCAGCCAGTACAGCCAACGCTCCAGCCCTATAGGTCTATAATTATTTTATTTATTTTTTTAATGTTTATTTATTACTTCAAGTTGCATCTCCATCACAGTGCCCTCTTTCTACCCTTCCCAGTCCCACCCTCCCACTCTCTCCCACCTATCCTACTCTTCCCCTGGAGTTGGGTGTCCCTACATATCAGCCCCCCACCCATTTCAGCAGTCATGTGAAGGCTAAGAGCTTCCTCATGTACTGGGGTCCTACATGGCAGCACTACTAGGGCAAAGTGTCCCACTAACAGGAAACAAAGGCTATGTTCCTGTTCCTTTTGGTGTGTTGGTTGTAGGATAGTTATCCTGTACTCTATGGCTAAAATCTAATTATAAGTGAATAGATGTGCATCTTTCTGAGTCTAGGTTAGCTCACTCCAGATGAGCTTTTCTAGTTCCATCCATTTGGCTGCGAATTGCATGATTTCCTTGTTTTTGATAGCTGAGTAGTATTCCATTGTATAAATGTACCACAGTTTTTTTTTTTAATCCATTTGTTGGTTGAGGGAGATCTAGGTTGTTTCCAGTTTCTAGCTACTACAAATAAAGCTGCTATGAACATAGATGAGGAGATGTCCTTGTGGTTTGATGAGAAATCATTTGGATGTATACCCAGAAGTGGTATGGCTGGGTCTTGAGGTAGAGCTATTCTAAGTTTGCAAAGTATCGCCAGACTGATTTCCATAGTGGTTGAACAAGTTTGCACTCCCACCAGCAATGGAGGAATGTTCCCCTTTCTCTACAACTTCGCCAACATGTGCTGTCATTTGAGTTTTTGATCTTAGCCATTCTGACAGGTTGAGATGGAATCTCAGAGTCCTCTTGAGTTGTATTTCTCTGATGATTAAGGATGTTGAGCATTTCTTCAAGTGTCTCTCAGCCATTAGAGATTCATCCTTTGTGAATTCTCAGTTTAGCTCTGTTCCCCATTTTTTGATTGGATTATTTGGTTTCTTGGTATTTAATTTCTTGAGTTCTTTGTAAATTATGGATATTAACTATTTGTTGGATGTGGGGTTGGTAAAGATGTTTTCCCAATCTATAGGTTGCCATTTTGCTCTAATGACAGTGTCCTTTGCCTTATAGAAGATTTCAGTTTTACAAGGTCCCGTTTATTGATTGTTGGTCTTAGAGCCTGAGCTATTGGTGTTCTGTTCAGGAAGTTGTCACCTGTGCCAATGAGTTCGAGGCTTTTCCCCAGTTTCTTTTCTGTTAGATTTAGTGTGTCAGGTTTTATGTTAAGGTCTTTGATCCACTTGGACTTAAGTTTTGTGTAAGGTGATAAGTATGGGTCCATTTGCATCCTTTTATATGTTGACATCCAGTTAGACCAGCACCATTATTTGAAGATGCTGTCCTTTTTCCATTGTATGGTTTTGGCTTCTTTGTCAAAAATTAAGTGACCATAGGTGTGTGGGTCCATTTCTGGGTCTTTAATTCGATTCCATTGATCAACTGGTCTGTTTCTATACCAGTACCTTGATACCTACCAAAGCTAAATTAAGATCAGGTTAACAAATTATACAGTCCTATAACCTGTAAGGAAATAGAAACAGTCATTAAAAATCTTCTAACCAAAAAAAGCCCAGGGCCAGATGGTTTCAGCTCAGAATTCTACCAGACCTTCAGAGAAGAGCTAATACCAATAGTCTTCAAACTCTTCCACAAGATAAAAACAGAAGGAACACTGCCAAACTCATTCTATGAGACCACAGTCATCCTGATTCCTAAACCCCAGAAAGACCCAACAAGGAAAGAGAACTTCAGACCAATTTTCCTCATGAACATAGACACAAAAATACTTAATGTGATTATTTTTAAAGTAAGTACCCAGATGATAGACACCCAGTCCATCAGATTCAATAGGCGATCATGAGCAGACACCCTCACATTCTCCACACATGTTAAGATGTAGAACATCCCAAGGTCTCATCGTATACTCCTCATGGCCACTGCTTACCTCCTCCTGTCTTCTTCCCCTCTAGAATTTTGAAATTTATGTTAATGGAACCATATAGTGTGCACTTCAGCTGAAATTTTATCCAAAATTAAATTTCTAAGATACATAATTTAATTCTAAGTACCATTAGTTGCCATTTTTCGTCACAGAGAGTATTCAATCATATGAATAGCATGTTTTGTCTTTCTCTATTACAAATGGATATTTGGGATGTGTTGTTGAGTTGTGAGCTCTTAGGCTCCATGCTTCTGTGGTTGTGTATGTGTGTGTGTGAGTGTGTACATGTGTGTGCACGTGTGATATGTTACAGTCTGTACTGGTTTGCTTTCTATTGCTGTGATAAACTCCATGACCAAAAACAGCTTGGGTAGGAGAGGTTTTATTTTAGCTTACATGTCACAGTCCATCTTTGAGGGAAGTCAAGGCAGGAGAATGGACCAAAGATCACGGCGGAACACTAAGTGCTGGCTTGCTGTCATGTTCTGTTCAGCTGCCTTTGTTATACAGCCCAGGGTCATTTGCATATTCCAAATTTATTAATAAATTTTTCTATGTTTCCTAATAGAGCATGTTCGCTCTAATGTTTACATTTCAGTCTGTAGTTCACTTAGAATAGTATTTTTGAGTCTGTAACAAGATCAATGTTAAATTTTCCCCTTTTCATCTATGGGGAAGCCAGTTGATTACAGACATGTTGAGATGACCATTCCTTTAACTGCTGCTCTTAATGAACCAACTATCAACTCATGCGATCTGAGCTCTGTGCTGTTTGTGTCTCTATTTCCATTATATCCTCCTGATTTCTTGGCTGTAGAGTTTTTGATTTCCTGGTACTTGTGCTTCATGTGTAGGAGGGGATGCTTTTGTTCTTTTGATTTTCTACATAGATGTCACAATCAGCTTTTATTAGTGGATTACTTTTCATAGATTAATTTGGGGGAAATGAACATATGTGCACAATTTATTTTCAGTCTGTGACCAGGCTGAAAATTATTATTCCACTTCTTTCATTAAGCTTTTGCATTTATTTTGTGTGAGATAGTCTATCTCTTGCTAGATTTATTACCGAGGCTTTGGTGGTTTTTAATGATCTCCACAGACTAGTCCTTAAGGAACAGAGAGGAGTTACTTTGGTGACCAGGCAAGCTTTGGTGATGCATAAGGAATCATCTGCTATGCAAGTGCTCCAATGCTAAGCCACATCCAAAGCCCACCAAGTTGGCTTTTGATGTGATGAATTAGCCAGGACATTGTCAAGGACTCCTTAATGCCTCGTTTAATTCCAAGATATTTCACAGAATGTTTCTCCCCAACTTGGATTCTCTTTTATCTTTATCTCCTAAGAGAACGCCTGGATCATTTCACAGAATCTACCCCTTGATCTTGAGTTGCATTGACAACATATATGGCAATAAAAGCTGGAAATGCATTTGAGATATTTGCACCAGATGAGCGTTCATAGCCTGGCATGGACTGGCGTATTTGCTACACCCTTCAAGGAATCACAAACTGTGCTAAAGACACCATGTGCTAATCCCTCTTTAATCAGAGATGCCCTCAATGTTGAAATTATGTTTTTCTAAGATTGAAGGATTCAAATAATGTGTATTGAGCCATACATTTAAAAATGTATGTGTACATGTGCATGTGCATGTGTGCCTGTGGGTGGGTGGCCCCTGGAGGCCAGAGACATTGGATCACCCTTCAGCTAGAATCACAAATAGTCTTGAGTTACCTGAAATGGGTGGTAGGAATGAAGCCCTAGTCCTCTGTATGTACTGGAAGGCAGTACATGCTCTTCGCCATTGAGTCATCTGTCCAGCTTCTAACACTCACATTTTAATTAAAATACTTCTTTGGACTCTGGTTGTGGCTTTGGATGTTGGATTGGGAAGGTTGGGTTGGTGGTACACAGAAGTTATTTCATCCAGATGCCTTGTTTGTGCCATTCAGACATGGTCCCTGTGGCCTGAAGGGGATGGAAGGGTTAAAACACTTTGTGGAATGCTGAGCATGTTTATCTTGTTAGATTATTTCACTTAATTTTAACAACCCAGATGCAATTGACACTCCAGTTTTCTCATGAGGGAACTGAGGCAGCACAGGTCAAGCCACCATCCGAAAGCTGTATCTTTAGCCGGGGTGGGATGAGGCGCTGATGAAGGTACCACTGCGCAGTTGCATCCTTCTCTTCACATCCTCCTGACGATGAAGACAAGGAGCGTTGTCCGATCCACTGGCCTTGTCGGCCTTAGCACAGGAGACTGAGAGGAAGGCACACTTCCTGAAAGTTTTTTCTCATCCTGGGCGTTTATAACTATCCTTCAGAAAAGTCTTTCACCGTAAGCATCAGCTGTTTAACCAGTTGGTCCCTTCAAATTACGATTTCTTTTCATCTTCACTTTTCCACTGGAAAGTTCCATCAAACTCAAGAAATCCACAGCCCAGCACCACAGAGGATTGCGGGGGAAGCCTCAAATGTTAAATGGATGAGAGCGTTTCCTCAGGGGCAGGTGGGAGCATCAGGCTTCCCTCCTTGGGGAGAATGAATACCCTGACTAGTATGCTCGCAGTGCATGAGGAGGCTCTTGGCCCTCATATGACTGCTGAACTGGGGCGAGAGACTGTCATGTAGGGACACTCTACTCCAGAGGAGTGAGATGGAAGGGTTAGGGGGTAGAGGGTGGGAGGGCGGGACTGGGAGGGGTGGAAAGAGGACACTGTGATGGAGATGTAACCTGAAGTAATAAATAAACAAACAAACAAACAAATAAATAAATAAAAACACAAAAGTCACTTTTTTGGGTGAACAAAGATCAGAATATAGAAAATAACTACCAAATAATGATACCAGTGAAATTTAAACTGTTTGTAGGGAGAAGTACAGTCCATTCTTCGGGACAAGGTGAGCCAATCAACCAAACAGAAGAGAGTTCTATTTCTACAGATACTCAAAGCTGGAAAACAACTGAGACTGTAGAGGACTATGAGAGGAGAAAGGAGAATGAGAGGCTGCTCAGCTCTCATAAGCCCCAGCTAGGGGCCTGCCTACCTCTGCTTCTGCTGGTATTCAGTCCAGGCTCTTCAGCAAGGGACTCTAAATGAGAATTGCCAAAATCTGGTAGTCATGGACAGTAGAGGGGGAGACACACACACACACACACACACACACACACACACACACACACACACA
>CAJQZJ010032244.1:1420857-1461919 GCA_907164525.1 Lophiomys imhausi
GAAACACACACACACAGATACAGAAACACACACACACAGATACAGAAGCACACACACACATACACATACAAACACACATACACACACATACATACACACACACGGACACACACACACATACACACACAGGCAAAATATTCACACTTGTAAAATAAAAATAAGTAGATCTTTAAGATAAAAAGGGTATCTTTTATCACTCTGGCTTCCTTGATTTGTAAAATTAAGAAAGTATAGAATGTTTTTAGTCCCTTAGCAGATTTTCAGATATGATCTAAAACTATGAATTTCATTCTTCTAAGAGTACATGGGAATAATTAATAAGGAGTTGTACCTTATTTCTTCCCAAATTGAGCCATTAAGGTAGTTATCTGATCAAGATCATTCATTGTAATTATTTGCTATATTGCAGTCATGGTACTAAATGTTCTATACCAATTTGGTCTTCTAATTCTCTTGACAGTCTGAAAAGCACATAGTGTTCTGCCCATATTAAATTTTTTCATATTGGGACTCAGGGATTTGAATAACTTACCCTTAAATCTTGAAAGTAGTGCCAGAGTTGAGGTGAAAATTTAACTCAGAACTTTTAGTCACAGTCTAATTGATGCTAACCCTCTGTATTCTCTCCTAAAATTAATTTTGGCTAAAAAGAAAATATCTAGAGTTTTCTGAGGCAGAAGAAGTTGGGGGGACAAAGGGTATAGAGGACACCAGGAGAGCAAGGCCCTCTAAAACAGTTGAGTAAAAAATAAAATATGAATTCACAGAGACTGAAGCAGCATGCACAGGACCTAACACAGGTCTGTACCAGATCCTATACCTTTCACTTTAGTATGTTTATGGGATTCCTGAATGTATAAACAAGAAATTCTCTGATTCTTGTGCCTTCTCTTGGGGCGCTTTTATTTTTCTATTGACTTGCCTTACCCAACTTTGATAAGATGGCTTTTGTTTTATCTAATTATATTTTATTTTGTTAAATAGAGATAAATATACATTTTTATTTGTAGTACTTCACTACTGTCTGTACACATATACTATGTGTCCTGGAAGTATCATTAAACATAATATATGAATTATTGTTTAAGCCATCTTTTGGAAGGTTCTATGAATCCAGATGATAAAAACTTTTAAGTTATTGTTCATAGATTTTTGGGGTCTGTGAAAACACAATACAGAAAAATTATCTTGCAATTCCAGCAGAAGTACGTTTCATGGCAACAGACCTGGTTGAAAAATTAATGGACAGCATAAAGCCACCATAGACCCTGAATGACGAGTGGGTTAGAAAAAGAACAGTGCTCGCATGAGTGAAGTCTGACTGCTTATTATGCCATGCTCCCTCCTCTGGTCACATTACATGATGTAACTAGATGAGTCAGAAATCGGATCTACATGGGGAGATGTGGGTGACCACAGTTAGTTGCTGCTTCTGCAGACATTCCAAAAGCCCTGAAATCATTTTGGGAAACAACCACGGCTCAAAGTTTCTCAGTGACATTTACTAAAATGCTAACACACGGGGCAGAGGGTTGAGGTGATGTTACAGAAGCTGCTTCTCCTCCTGGTCTCCATTAACTCTTCTAGATGGGAACCCTTCCTAATGGCCAGCTCAGCTCAGTGCCTCACCTTAAAACTGACTAGATGTACCCCATCTGTGTTTCTGTAGTGTTTGTTATCATCATAAACTCTCCCTTGTGTCCAAAAACTAGTCTTCACTCCTGTTGCTTGTTGTCTGGAGGCTTGTATTTTCGAAGCTGAACTAACTGGTAAAAGATTCTCATGAATGGATAAAGACTGACTGAACAGCCCACTCCTCCTAGGACGTATGTGTCTTAGTTACTATTTTATTGCTGTGAAGAGACACCGTGAGCAAGGCGACTTATAGGAGAGAGTATTCAGTTGGGGGCTTGCTTCAGAGGGTTAGTGGATTATCATTGGGGGAGGGGCATGGTGCTGGAGAGGTGGCTGATTGCTACATCCTGATCTGTAGGCAGCAGGCCGAAGGGGAGAGACTGGCCCTGGTGTGGGCTTTTGAAACCCCAGAGATAACTCCCAGTGATCACCCACCTCCTCCAACAAGGTCACACTTGAACAGTCCAACTAAAGAGTGACTAAACATTCAAATATATGAGCCTATGGGGGCCATTCTCATTCAAACCACCACGTAATGGTAGCCTTTCAAATCTGGATTTGATTAGATACAACAAGTTTTGATTTACTTTGGAACCCCTCCATCAGACTGACCCAAGATGATAAAAGAAAGAGCTTAGGAACTGCCCAAGCTACAGAATCAGGACATCTGTAAATGACACCCAAGAGCCAGCCTCTGCATACAGCTTTCATATGCCTCGATGCCTACTGACGTTATCAGGCTTGGTGGCCAGTACTTCCACCTGTGAAGTCGTCTCACTGGTCTCTTTTGTGTTTGTTTTTAAAGGGAAAGATGATCATATATCTCAGGCCCAGTCTCCCTGCTTACTGTGTTGGTCTTGAGATGGAGCCTGGAACACGCAGCATCTTCTCCTTGCAGTCATTTGGTTTGTATGAGTTACCTCCTTTAGTTTTGAGCCATTCCCTTGTCTGTGTTATAATCTTTCATTTACACTTCATTTGCAGCAGGTTTTCTCATGTGTTATAAATCATAGCTTGTGCTTTTCTTTCTTCCCCAAATTGTATTTTTTGAAAGCAGCAACCTAGCTTCCTTCTCACCTTTATATTGCTAGTGGCTATTGCGGTATTTGTGTTTTAAAACAGAAAATGCTTTCAGATACTATTCTCTGGTTCCTCATCCCATACTTGCCGCTGTTTTCTGCCACCATATACATAAATATTCTCAGATTTTCCTTATTTCCCTCTGAGGGTTGTCATTTATAAGGCTAACCACTCAGTCAGCATATTGGATTTTCAGTTCAAAAGAGCACTTTGAGAAAGCCAAAATACTGTAAAGGGAGATATTGGAAAAAGAAAAAACTTAGAATTGATGAGTAAATAGCCACTTGTGCCAATTTTGGAAAACTTCTTGGAAATGGGAATGAGTCCAGGAGAAAATGGAAGTAGAAAATTTAAGAACTGAGCCATGAAGGCAGACACCAGTGAGAGTGTCAACATGAGGAGAAAGTCTCCCCGTTTGTGATGCTCGAGGCTGACATGACAGTTAGTGAGGCACCGGTGGTGGTCACTGTCGCCTATTGAGTGAACATCCTTAGCTCATGCGGCATGCACCAGACAGGCCCTTAGGGGGCATGCTGTGGAAGGTAGTCAGTCTCCTTGTCCTGCAGTGGAGAGCTGTTGGTTTAAACTAGTTACAGTGGCGTTATTCCTCCTAGCTGAGGATGTTGTGTTGGTGAGCATCCCTACTAGGAGATGTGAGGAGAGATTCCATCTGCTGTATTCTTTCTCCCTTGTCCTTGTCCTGTTCCCCTCTCCTTTCACCTCTCCTCCTCCTCTCTTCTTCCATTTCCTTCTCCATTTTTCTTTCTGTGATATCCAGAATCAATCCCAGGACCTTGTACATGCTGCATCCGAGGCAAACACTCTATCACTGAGCTGTGCTCTTAGCTCTCACGATGCTTCTTGTGACTGTGTGTATACTCACATACTCGTAAACAAAGAAGGCATCCTCTGATCTCCTGCAATGTGTCATAGACCTTTTAGATGAAAATAAAATATTGAGAAAAACAAAAGTAGACCCAGGTAAACATTAGAATAGAAACAATCAAACAAGGGATTTCTTCCAAATCTGGAAACTGTTTTCTGGTGAAAATTGATTGCAGCCCTAAGAAATCATGGTGGATTGCACTAGGGGTCAATTACATCAGAAAATTCATCTTTCAAGATATGACCAGTCTAAGAGAGTTCATCAACATAAAGGTTAATAATAACTACCAAACAATACTTAAAGAAAGAGGGTGGTGTAACAGCAGACACAGAGAGGAGAGGTAACCATGATTTCTTACAGATAAGGAGGATGGCAGGGGATGGTGTGCCTGTGTATCTTCAATAGAACTTACAGTTCAGGTGACTGGTTCTCTGACATGAATATCCTGGTTGGTTAGATACTTTCTGTGGTGGTTTGGATGATAAATGTTCCCGTAGTCCGAGACATCTGAATATTTCATTTCCAGTTGGTGGAACTGTTTGGGTACATTAAAAGGGTGTGGCCTTGATGAAGGAGGTATGTCACTGAGTGTGGGCTTTGAGGTTTCAAAGCCTGGTGCCACTCCCAATTTTTTCTTTCTGTTCTCCTGTTTGCAACAAAAGATGTGAGCTCTCAGTTTTCTTCTCCAGCCACCGAGTCTCTGCTCTGCCATCATAGACTCTTACTCCCCTTGAACCATGAGGCCAACTCCACTTTCTTCTATGTGTTACATTGGTCATGGTATTTTATCACAGCAACTGAAAAGTCATTAATACACTTTCCCAAGTTATCCTCATCCTAGAATGGAGATACTTTGATCATTGGACTGTCATGTATGGCTAGTCCAGTGGTGCCAATTAACTTGAAAATGATAAGTTCCTTGGTTGATAAAATCTATTTCTAATACCTAAGTTGTCATGAGCTTCTTTTTAAGATTCTGATTTTGTTTAAGGGTATTTGATCCCTGGCCCTATGTGGCCATCCTGAAGAGATGCTTCTAGCTTTGTGTAAAGCATCACTAGCTCAGCCATCTTGGAGTTGATAAGAAGTCCTAAGAAAGAATCAGGTTGCAGACGTATCTGCAGGAAAGCAAACCTAACCATCCATACCTTCCAAACAAGAGTATTTTCTGATTACAAGAGCCCTATAAGAAGGCGCAAGAATCAGAGATCCTCTTCTTCATACATCAAGGAGTCCCATAAAAACACTAAACTGAAAGCTATAATATATACTCAAAGGACTTGGTGCAGACTAGTGTAGGCCCTGTATGTGCTGCATCCGTCTCTGTGAGTTCATATTTTATTTTTTGCTTAATTGTTTAAGAGGGCCTTGTTCTCCTGGTGTCCTCTTTTTCCTCTGTTTCCCCCAATTCCTTCAGCCTCAGAAAACTTTAGATATTTTCTTTTTAGCCAAAGTTTCCGATTAAATGGATTTCCATATTGATATTCTATCCTCTCAGGCTCTTTGTAGCCCTTTATGATTGGCTGCACTGATCTCAGATGTGAAAGACAAACTGTGGGACCATGCTCAAGTGGATGGCTGCTGGCTTTTCAAAGGACCCAGAACAACCCTAGCTACCTCTCTGCACAATTTAAATCCTAAACCCACAGGGTTGCACTTTCTACAGCTTCTCCACTGGGCACATTAGGAGTTTTCAACCAGATTTGGAATGCAATGTTGAACCTTTTATTTCATTGTAAATGTAGGAAGATCATTGGGAAGTCTGCAGGGCTAGTTAAAACAGGCTTTCTGGAAAGAAATCCACACAGCTTAATCTTCTTCATAAAACACCAACACTCAATTGCCAGGAATCTGTGTGTCGATTGGATCCAAACTTGTTGGTGAGTCACGAAGACACTTGTCAGGGTTTTGCTGTGTTTTTGGATGGTGTCTCCAGGATCACTGAATGTTCCAAGGGGAACAATACATCTTGTTTTATGTTTCTTCTCCCAGTGAAAAATCAAACAAATATTTATATGATTTTACCTACATCTGGTTTCTCACCAGTGAATCAGTGCTATAATTTATCTCTAGTTAGTGGAAATTTACTTCTCTATTCTGTTACTATAACTTTTTCATCTGTAGAGCTTCGTACATACCCAAACATGCCTTTCTTATTCATAATAAAATTTGAAATTGGCTGCTTTAGTGGAAACCCTTGTTGTGTGCTACAGCCTTTTAAGGGATTATATTCTGTTTTTCCTGTTGTCCTGTACAGGGTGCTGGCGCTTCCATGTGGAAGACAAAGAACTGGGCAGTGGACATAGGTTCTTCATGAAGCTCTAGTATTCTCTTAGCTGCAACAAAAGATGGATAGTTAGATTCCCTCCAGATTCTAAGCCCTGTCTGTCCTTTTTATTTCCTTGCTAATTGGAATGTAAATCTTTTAAAGGCTACTTGCCAGTTATAAAACACAAGGGATCTTTCTTCGAGAAACCAGGGGCCATTTTTTCTTTTCTTCCTCTCTCTTTTTTTTAAGTCAAGGTAAATGAAGTCCTGTTGCCTAGTCTCTCTAGCAGGGTCAACTCCCTTAGTGAGATTATTTACTTTAAAAGTAAGAGAATCAAAAATACACAGATAAAAGTTTCCTTGCCACATGAACATATATAGAAGTTAAGGACAGAGTAAAATGACTATAAAGATAGGAATGTGTGTATGTGCACATGTGTGTACATGTGCCTGTGTATGTGTGCTCCTATATGCTTGTGTGTACTCATGTGTACATGTGTTTGCATTTATATGTTTTTATGTATGTGTGTACACTTTCTGTAAATTAAAACTACATGAACCTAAAGTGCTTTTAGGTCTAGCCATTTACAATCATTTTGTATCATGAATTTGGATGATTAAAGAATTAGTTTTGTTGCACGGACCAAGTTGGCTTGGACAATTGAAGATGGGGAGACATTTTCTGCATTGATAAAAGCATTCTTGAAGATGATAAAAGCTCGCTTGAAGAGACCATGATCATGGACCAGGAATGCGACAGAACTGAACCAAGTCAAATGCAGCTAGTGGTGACACTCGAGTTCCATAGCTTACCATTGTGACACGTGGATCTGTCTGAAGCTTAATTTCTCTTTTGGCTTTGAAACTTCAGGCATTTTATTTACCTTTTCTTATAAATAAGATATTTGCATTTTTTGGTTTATTTTTTATATATGGGTGTTCTGCCTGCATGTTTGTGCACCACATATGTGCCTGGGAACCCTCCGAGCCCAGAAGAGCAGCACATCAGTTCCCCAGGAACTGGAGTTACAGAAAGTTGTAAGCTACCATGTGGTGCTGGGAACTTAACTTGATCTTTTGAAAGAACAGCCAGTGTTTGTGCTTCACCGCTGAGCATCTCTCCTGCCTCTGTACGTGTGTTTTCATACCAAGAGATAAAATAATACCAACATTCTTTCAATTGACTAATTTTGTCTTCATAGTATTTTAAAATGTATTTCTGATAAATGTAGCACAAGCTGAAGTTTTAAAATAAAGATTAAGTTATGTTTATATTGACCTTAATATTTAAAAAAGTCCGGACTAAGTTCCCTGAAAAAGCTACACCTTTATTGAAGTTTCTGCAGACTGATTGACTGAGCAGAACATTTAAAAAAATCATTACTTATTTTAAAATCCAGAACTCATCTGTAGAAAGCATACTAGTTTGATGTCACACAAGAACCAAGCTCTCCTTTTATACCAATATGAAATGATCCAGTCATTAATGTGTATTCCCTCATCTCTCCACCTGCCTTATGATGTTACTTTTTCATATCAGACTTTCAAATATCCGTGTCCACCTTCAGCTCCCCAGATACTAATACGATAGAGTAAATGAAGGGGAACCTCATTTTCATTTATTATTACTTATTTATTATTATTACATATCCTGTCATTCCCTCTTACCTGTTGGAGATCTCATGCTTTGTTCTAGTGGGCTGAGTGCTCTCCTGGCCTTTGCCAGGCTTTGTCTTGGACAAGCTCATCGTCACCCTTGGACTTTTCTTTATAATCCAACATATTTAATTAATTATTTCTTAGACTGTATTTTTCTTCTCTCTTGTTTGGTGGATCTTGATTTAGTCAGTCTAGGTATGTAAACGAATACCCTCGAAGAAGAAAGAGAGGCAATCAACTTGAGGACGAGGGGTGGGAATAGGAAGATCTGGAGGGAGGAGAGGGAGGGGAGAGGAGACACAATTCCAGTTCAGTTTAAGAACATTTTAAAAAGCTTATTGGAAGCTACATGGTGAGGGCGTCTGTCAGTGGGTTTGCCTGTAGAGAGCAGTGGATGCTCGGATTGTATTGAAGATCTCATTATTTCCGTTTGTGCTGCTTGTGCTCTGGCTGGTCCTCATCTTTAGAATCTCCCACTTACCATGCTTTGGTATATAAGACCCTCTGATGCTGATGCTGTCATTATTTAGTGTGTGATTTTTCTTTTTTTTTGTACATGAGTTTGGCATTTCTTCTTTGATTTTAGCTCAAACTATTGTTACTTGGCTTGGAGTTACTGTAGATAACACCCCAGGCTAAATCCTACATTTACAGTGAAACTACCAGGAACACAGTTGTCTATTATGTAGGATAGATAATCAGAGTGTTTAGTTATCCACATGACTTTTAAAGCTGTCTTGTTAATGCTGTTGCCAAGGTGTACTTCAGAAAGCCTGCTGTCTCTAGAGTTTGCCAGAGCATGTTTCGGCATGCTATTTCTTTAAGCTTCTTCAGATTGCCAAATTACAAAACAGATACCCACTAAGCCCTCCAACTTCAAATTATTTCCAGTATTTCTTTGTCATCTTTTTATCATCCATCCTGCTGTTTCTTTTAACTCTGCAGGTATAGAACTTCTCAATGTCCTGTTTAGTGTGTGCATTTTTCAGGTTCCTGCAGAGAAATAGAACAGATAATATATATATATTATATATATGTAAAAATATGGCTAATTAAACTATTTAACCTGTATTTAGATTATTGTTAATTGGTTTGGCAGCCATTAATCTTTAAGCAGCCATTATAAATGAACACACAGAGACCACATGGATTTTTAAGCCTTGGCCTGAATTGTGCAATCCTAGCCCATCTAAGCTAGCTCATAATTCTATTGCCCAAATATGACCCCATATATACATACGTCCCCTTGGACTGCCATTCTCCACGATAGGCCAATGTTCCTGGCCATGTGGAATGAGGTTCTTTTCCCTAACCCATGCTGTGTGCCTCTTCCTGCTCCTGGCTGGAAAGCATTTCTTCTTCCTGCTCCTGGCTGGAATGCTTGAATCCTCTGTCTAAAGCACAGGCTTCCTGCTCTAATCTCAGGAAGTCCCACCTTTCTCTGTCTTTGCCCAATCTCAGGCCTCAGCATTTTATTTAACCAATTGGAGTCAATGTAAGTAACAGACAGTAAGCAGGACTAATTAATATTTAGAATGCTTAACACTACCCCAACATATATATATATATATACATATGTGTGTGTATGTATGTATGTTTATCATCTATCTATCATCATCTATCATCAATCATATCTATCTCTCTATCATTAATCATAGCTATCTATCTATCTATCTATCTATCTATCTATCTATCTATCTATCATCTATCTATCTATCTATCTGAAGGGATTTTCAGATTGGCCCATGTAGTGATCAGAGGCTCCTCAATGGTTATTGGCAATCTGGAGAACCAAGGATGCTTATAGGACATCAGGCCAAGAATCTATGAGAGAGTGAGCTGGTGGAGAGTTAGTAATGAAACAACCCTAGTTGGAGACTGAAGGTTTGAGATCTCCCTGGAGAGCTAGTGACATCTCATGTTCAAGGCTGAAACATCTGGAAACTGATGCCCATGGTCAACAGAAACAGCCTAAAATGCACCCACTCAAGAAAGCATGTTATATGTAAGCCACTTCTGTCTTTTTCATTCCTTCTGGGGCTCCAGCTTATTGTATGGTGCCACCCATGCTCAGGGCAGGCGTTCCCCATTCATATCTGTTTACCCACTCATCAATATTCTTTGGAAATACCCTCACAGATACCCTCAGAAGTCATTCTTCAATTCAGTCAAAATGACAACCGAAAGTATCTCTTATAATGTGACCAGTAGCAAACAGAGAGTATGGTAGTAGGGGACCTTCATGTTTACCTAGAACCTGTATCCACTATCCTTTTTCTTTTAAAATTTATTCCACAAAGTTCAGGGTTTGGGATGCATTTTATATTTTAGTTAGGTTGCCTTTTACTGCATTGCATTTGGCTTCTTTTCAGTGACCTGGAAATGTAATTGTGAACTTCAAACAACAGTTCTCTGATAATTCGCCTGCTATGTAGAGTTGCTCCTGGGAGGAAATTTCACACTGTGAGAACCAAACACTTTTATGAACTTCTAATATATTTGTGAGAATGACCTTGAGTGTTGTTGTTGGTGGTGGTGTGTTTTGACATGAGCTCAGGCTAGCTTACAATAATGATTCTTCTGCCTCAGCTTCGTAAGTACTTGAGTGCTGGGATTACAAGTGCATATTTCAGCTGGACTGAACTTCGTTTTATTAGTATATATTGTCAATGCGTGTTTGTAAGCATTTAGCTTCATTCATACTGGAGGAGAAGGTTTACTTTTTTTACCTACACCAGTAAGGCAAATATTTTTGATGTTGCAAAAATTTGATCCCATAATAAGTGGACTAGTCAGTGCCTAGTTCTCAGGGGGAAATTAATAATGGACAAATAATAGTTGTCTATAAAATTAATTATGAATTTGGTTAAAGAAAAAAAAATTATAAATCTGTCTCTGGGCATGAAATACTGACCCGTCTTTGTGACGTTTAACAAAATGTGCAGTTGGAAAGCTCAGCTGCTGTCACCAAGGGAAATCAATGGGCTCCATTACAGATTACACTGTGCATTTGAGAGCTCCAAAGATGAATTTGGCATGTACCATTGTGGATGTAGCATGGAAGAATGATTTCTGATTCTGGCGTTGCTCACTTGCCTGGCTCATTTGCATTCTTTACATGTCTGTCGAAATTCAAAGAGCATGAAAGCATTTAGTATAAAGAATCAACACACGCATTTTCTCAAGTTAACTTCCATAGCAGTGTGGTCAAATTTTTTACCATCTTTGAAAGTCTTCCCTGGTTCAAAAACATCTTAACTCTGCATCACTAAATCTACTTTCTTCAATACTCCTTTTGGCAATGCTACCCATGATAGGAGACGTTACTTTTTAAATTTAAAATTAAAAGCATCATGGATGGCACCACATTTGGCTCAGTAGAATAAGGTTGAATTTAAAAGGTGCATTCATATTCCTGACTTAATCTGATCAAAGGATAAAAGAGAAATAGAGAAAATAGAAATATTTTATTCTGTGAATGGCAACATAAAAATTCAGACTGTTTGTTCTATGGGAGAGGAACATTCTCATGTTTTTATGTTTATGTCTGGGTAGGCATTTTCACTCACACAAATCACAGCTGTCAATGCCTAGAAGCAAAACATTTTATTGTACGGGCCTTTAGGAGATTAGTTTTGTAGATTTTGAACTAGTCAGTCTAAGTTCATAAATGTATACCCTCAGATTACCAAGGATTTAGCCCCCAGCAGTCTTGATTATGACAAAAATTTTGATTAAAAAAGTCAAAGGCCTCTAAAATGTCAAAATTGTGTTCATAAAATTCTAATACTAAAGTTCACATGGTTATTCTAGAGGACACACTCCTTCCTTTCTCCCTCCATCTTTCCCTACTTCCCTCCCTTTCTCCCTCCTTTCTTTCTTTTGGTCCGTGAAATGAAACCAGGCAAGCGCTCCATCACTGGCACAGCTCCAGCCGGGCAGGTTCAGGTGCTTGTTACTGTTCTGAAGTCCTCATTCAGAGATGCCATTGTTAAACTGCTTATGATAGGACTGTGTTTTAGGTGTTATTCCAGTCTCCTGCTCTTTAACAATGTAAAGATGGTGTGAGATCAAGGGAGACTGACCATCTGTTAGCAAAGGAGAATGAAGCAGATCTGGGAAGAGAACTGAAGAGAACTAAATGGTACTGGGCTCAGGCCCACTGAGTGAAAGAGTAAGCATATATATGTATATGTATATGTATATACCCAACTATTTGTTATATAGCTTTTTCATGAGACCTGGTGTAGAAAAAAAGGCTAATTAAACTATTTATTATTATTTGTGTTATATTTAATTGGTTGGTGGTGTTAATTCTTAACCCTCCATTATAAATAAGCACACACAGACCGCATGGATTTTAACAAGCCTTGGCCTAAATTGAGCAATCTTAGCCCACCTAAGCTAGCTCGTAATTCTGTTACCCAAATATGACCCCATATATACATACATCCCCTTGGACTGCCATTCTCCACGCTATGCAGATGTTCCTGGCCATGTGGAGTGAGGTTCTTTTTCTAACCCATGGTGAGTGCTGTCCTCCTTCCTGCCTCTGGCTAGAATGCACTAATCCTCTGTCTAAAGTGCAGGCTTCCTGCTCTAATCTCAGGAAGTCCCACCTTTCTCTATCTTTGCCCAATCTCAGGCCTCATCATTTATTCAACCAATCAGAGACAATGTAACACACAGCAGACAGGACAAATTAACATTTAGAATGCTTAACACTACCCCATCAACCTGGTCATTACTGGGATATCACCATGAATTGCAGTGTTTGGGGCAAAGGAAATGATGTTACTTCTCTCCCACCATCTTCTTCCCTTCTCTGAGGATTTGAGTATTTTAAAACTCTATTTGTGAAGTTCAGTAAGATCCCAGTATTTCATTTTTTTCATTTTACTTTATTTGTATGCGTGTTTTGCCTACGTGTATGTAAGTGTACCATGTGCATGCAGTGACCACGGACACCAGAAGAGGGCATGAGATCCCCCCTGAGAATTAACAGAGGGGTCTGAGCTGTCTTGTGGGTGCTTGGAATAAAGCCTGGGTCCTGTGCAAAACCAGAACATACTCTTAACCACTGGGCCAAGTCTCCAGCACTAAGATCCCCGTGTTTTATGTGATTTGCTAATCTGCTAGTGGTGGCCAGTTTTCAATAAAATCAACCTTATGTCCCCTTTGATACATGCATGAATTTTTCTCCCTCTTTTTTCAGTCAGAGCACAGCTGAGGCCAAATCCTTCCTGTCTAGCTCACTCCAGCAGGGTGTGTCTGTATGTGCATGTTCATACACACTGTCAGCACTTCAGTCTAAACATTTCCTGAAACCTTAAAGTATGTGTTAAGTAATCAATAATTCTGGAACTCTGGATGTGTGAGGAAACTCTCCCTAGTTTTGCAAAGTGTTCCATTCAAGAACATGATTAGCCCTTAATGAAGCCTTCCAATTTGATGTTGATGTGTAACATGAAGGAAGAGAGACTAAAAATGTGAAAATAACAGATGTTCTTTTATGTCTAGGAGAATAACACTTCAGATTCTGGGGGAAATATGCAGTTGTCAAACCTTAGAGTCCCCAGCATTTATTAGAGAAATAAAATTTAGATTAAAAAATTTTTAATATTTTTTATGTATGTGGGTGTTTCACCTACAGGCACATCTGTGCACCACATGTGTTAAGTGCTCACAAAAGCCAGAAGAGGGCATCAGATCCTCTGGAACTGGAGTTATAGGTGGTTGTGAGGTGTCTTGGGGGTGCTGGGAATCACACTTGGGTCCCATGGGAAAGCAGCCAGTGTTCTTAACTGCTGAGTCATCTCTGCAGCCCTGCACTTTACATTTTGCAAACAGTCTATTATGGATAGGAATTAAAAGGATGTTCTAGGTCTAAGAAGATTTTTAAAGTTAGTAATGCAAGTTAGGGTGGAAAATGACTTAGGTATAGAACTTTAAACTCGTCTAGATAGATAGATAATAGAATAGTATTATTAGTTGTCAAATACATATGGACTGGACATTGGGAATATATGTTATATCTTATAATTTTCATAATTGTTGTCTAGTTGTTCTTGTTGTTTTGTATTGTATTTATTGTTAAAAGAAAAAGGGCCTTTAATTGCACTAAAATATGGAGATGTTGGGGGGAAAATAAACCTTAAATTAAAATAAAAAAGAGGATAAGGGGGGGAAGGAGTGTGGGACCAGGAGGGTGGAGAGAGGGGGCTGTGATTGAGATGTAACTTGAAGAAATAAATAAATGTTGAAAAAAAAAAAGGGAAAAAAAGATGTAGAAAGAATGCAGTGTTGCATTGCTAGTTTCTTAATGGTTTTGCCCCTAGAGCATCTGCCTGTTGGAGGATTGGTTGGTAAGACAGGCAGGCATTGCTGTCAATATTATTGGGAAGAGCAGAGCTATGAAAACAGTTAGCCTAAGGCCCTGAGCCCCTACTGAGTCTTCCACTGTGGTAGGATATGGCAGGACCACAGTACTGGGTAGAATGTGCTCTTGGCTTGGACAGATTTCTTTTTTTTTTTGGTTTTTCGAGACAGGGTTTCTCTGAATATCTCTGGCTGTCCTGGACTCGCTTTGTAGACCAGGCTGGCCTCAAACTCATAGAGATCCGCCTGCCTCTGCCTCCCAAGTGCTGGGATTAAAGGCGTGCGCCACCACCGCCCGGCTCGGACAGATTTCTTAAACTCATGTATGCCAGGCAAACACTACCCCTGAGTTATCTTGCAGTCCCTCTTTCTTCATTATTTTACTTTGAGACAGGATCTTGCTAAGTTGGGACCCTCCTCCCCAAAGCTCAGGCATTCCTTGAACCTGTGATCCTCTTGCCTCAGCTGCCAATGTTTCTTGGATTATAAGACTGCAATGCCAGGCTCATCTAAGTATAGTTAATGGTCATAAATATTTTAAGTGAATTACACAAATTACTTTATTAGTATGTTGTTTGTAGGTCATGTGACAAAGCAAGATAGAAACAATTTTCTGTGAAGGATATAGGTAGAGAATTATAACCTAGTTGATAGAACATAACTTTTATTCATTGTATGATTTCTACACAAAATTTATAATTCTATAAAGTGCGACGCCTGCAGGATGTGTGTAGGAGCCATGGCTGGCTACAACTGAGCTAGTTTTGGATGTTACTCCTGCCAAAGTTTTACACCTGGGAGCTAATAAGATGCATCAGTAATGTGATTTATTTAGGCTCCCCCCCCCTCCAAGTAGCTACCACATACTTTCCACAAAGCATATTATGGACTCATGGTTCTTTCGGGTGGAAAAACACCTGTTGATTAAACTTGGAGATACAGATGCTAGTTTGGAATGAATCATTCGCTTGCCTGCTTATACAAGGTAGAATTAGTGACATGAACTCTGTATATGTGAAGCACTATCATGTGAAAACTATCTAAGAGAGGCAGCTTCTCCTCTCCTTTTTCTCTCTATCTGTGATGTGTAAGTCAGCAACTTTGTTCTGATTAATGGAGACAATTGGATAGTTTGTAAAGATCATGTGCTTTATTTTTGGAAAACTGTGAATGGAAACTGAGTCCTACATAATTTAAAAAAAGATATTTATTTTTAAAAATAATGTTTGCCTTTGTGTGTCTGTGTATAAGTATGTGAACAAAAGTGCAGTTGTCTGTGGAGGCCAGAAGGGCATCAGATCCCCTGAAGTTAGGTGGCTGTGAACTACCTGATCTTGGTGCTGAGAACTGAACTCGGGTCTTCTGCCAGAGTAGTGCAGCCTGTTAACCACTACACCATCTCACCGGCTCCAAAGTATTATTCAAAAAGCTCCATGGTCACAGTTAGGTTTTAAGTTGTTTAGGAATTAAAAGGAGGTTCTAGGTCTAAGAAGATGTTTTTAAGTTGGTAATGCAAGTTAGGATGGAAACTGAGTTAGGTAGAGAACTTTAAACTCATTGAGATAGATAATAGAATATTAATATCAGTTGCTAAATATGTTTGGACTGGACATTGGGAATGTATATTATACCTCATAATTGTCATAGTTGTGTCCTAGTTGTTCTTATTGTTTTGTATTGTATTAAGTGTTATAAGAAAAAGAGCCTTTTATTGGACTGAAAGGGGGAGCTATGGGGGGTGGGGAAGATACACCTTAAATTTAAAAAGGAAAAGGAGATAGGAGGGTGAGGGGGAAGAGGGTAGGAGGGTGGGACTGGGAGAGGGAAGAGGGAGGGGATTATGATTGTGATGTAACTTGAAGAAATAAATAAATGTTTAAAAACTCAAAAAAATGTTTGGGGAAGGTTATCTCTCTATCAGAGTTGGTAATTTAAGGTTTACTGAACCAGGAAAGAATCATTAATGTTATTAATGATTGGCAGGTTGCATTTTTCCAGACTATGGAATTTTTAAGTTGGAAGGAGGTTTGAGTGAAGATTAACTGGAGTTTATTAAATCTGTTGGGTTCTGCAAATTAAAGTTGATCCTTATCTAAATCCTAAAAGAAATTAGCCACTGGAAAGCAAGCCAGTGGTCTCTCCTCAGCTTCCAAGCTACATGTTTTCCTTCTGCCCATCTTCCTTTTTATTTTCCAGGTTCTTCACCTAATTGAAAATTGCACTCAAAATTCTCTCTCTTAGCATTTTTTAAATGTATAACACACCAATATTATCTAAAACCAGCATGTTGTGAAATAGATACCTCCTTTTTATATGTTTAGATCAAGCTGCTCTTGAACTCACCACATGGCCAAAGAAGACGGGATC
This sequence comes from Lophiomys imhausi, assembly GCA_907164525.1. NCBI lineage: Eukaryota > Metazoa > Chordata > Mammalia > Rodentia > Muridae > Lophiomys > Lophiomys imhausi. The sequence continues at coordinate 1,437,131 of CAJQZJ010032244.1, forward strand.
CTCTTGCCTCTACCTCCTAATAAATAAAATAACAGACACTGCTTTTAAAATGTAACAGTAGCTGAGTGCTTTTGCCATGTTTTGGGTGTATCACACCTCTTTGTGGTACCTTTTAGAGAGTGACATATGAGTGCGTCACTTGAAATATACTTAATTGGAGTAACATGAATTATACTGTGGTCATTTTTTGCTTTCAAGATAAAACTTTTTATATGTCTGACATGTGAATGTTCAATCACTGCACACATTAACCAACTGCTGCGTGCCTGTTTAGGGATATTGACACCAGCATTTCCTTAAGGATTGCATTTAGAGACATTTCATAACAGTTGATTCATTTCTTTAACAACAGTGGTTTCTGCTTCCATTTACTGCATCTCTATAGCCGGAGATATAATGACAATTACAATTAATCAATATTAACTTTCAGTGGCCAATTGTAGTATTCTTTTTAATTTTCCTAGAATATATGATAGAGCACATGTGGTAAAAGCACATAAAATTGGTCAGATTTGGGATACTTTATGTTTCAAAAATATTTTATTTTATTTATGCACATATGTGTGCCTGTGTTTGTATATACATATGGGTAGAGGAAGAAGCAGAGGCCAGAAGAGGGTGTCAGATCCTTTGGACCTGGAGTTACAGGTGTTGGTGAATCACCTGATTGTGGGTGCAGGATGTGGGTCCCCTGAAGATCCTCTGCAAGAGCAGCAAGTGCTCTTAACTGCTGAGCCATCTCTCTAGCCTAAGGATTCTTACACTTTCTATTTTTAGCTAGAAGAGATGTTTTCATCTCTTTCATACATTATATATATATATATATATATATATATATATATGCTATGTAGAACACCCCTGGATATTTACTGTCTAGTTGATAGTTTAAGCACCTGTCTTTGTGTGATTCCCTACACTGATGCTGCTCCTCCTCATCTTCCTGTCCTCCTCCTTTCCCTTTTCCTCCTTTTTTCTTCTTCATGGGGTTGTTTTGCCTGCATGTATATGTGTGCAACAAGTGAGTGCCTGGTGCCCATGGAGGCCAGAAGAGGACATTGGATCATCTGGAAGTGGAGTTACAGATGGATCTGAGCCATCATATGTGGCTGTAAGAATCCAATATAGATCCCCTGAAGGGCATCAAGTGTTCTTAACTGATGAACAATCTCTCCAGCCCCTGTCTCTGCTTCTTTACTACCTTAAGACTATGAATTATATTGACCAAATACAAAAGAAACTTATGCCTGCAGGTGGATTCTGTGTGAACTGGCTAAAACTGCTTTGGGTGAAGTGAGATGAATCAGGGGCTTTACTTTTCTTTGAATGCCACCGGTGAATCTGCAGAAAACAAAAGATACCTAGTTTCTGTAGTAGAGAATGTATACATTTTATTTGATCAATAGTCTGATTCCCCTAGTGGGTGTTTGACTTTTGCTGTGGAGGGGTCTTTTGGCTTTTCCTGGAAGTCATTTTGGATGCTGTGTGGAAAGGCAAGCTGGGGCCTGCACAATTAGCATGAGGAATGTGGGAGGATGTCTTTCAGACTGCTGGGAGCTGTGGGTCATCCTCACAAAACCCAGCATGGAGTTAGCTTCTGGGCACTGCAGTCCAGAGTCTTCTCACCAGGAACCCTTAAGCCTGGGACCACTAAAGAACTGCTGTGCCCTTAGCTAATATCATGCTTGGCATCATTTTAAATAATCAATTTTAAGCTAATGATCTATGTTGGAGAGTACTGGGGAAATTTTGTAGGCCTTTCTTTGTTTAATGTGTTTCTTATTTAAACTGGAGAGCTCTTCAGGAAAAAGTGAAATAATGCTTCAGAAATATTTGTGGTCCTTGATATATGAGCCAGAAATGAGAAAAGCATAGGTTTGTTCCATGTATAAAAATTCATTTCAGTATTGCATGAAAAACCCAACTCTTTGATGCAGGATACCAGGAGTCACATGAAATGATTTTTCTCTTGGGATAGATAAGGTAACTATAGGTTCTGGGCTATAGATCTGAAGCTATTATGAGTGCAAATGTGCTCTTTTTGTTCTGAACTCCTGGAGAACGACTTCCAGATCTGACCTTTATTCATTTTGGACATGAGAAATGCTGGTATTGCATATACACCCAGAACCATTAGAACAATTTGGAGAGGAAAAGAATAAAGTTGCTTTGAAAGAGTTTACAGTTTAATCTGGGGATGGAATACAAATGGATCAAAGGGCATAGTCTATAAAATAGTGTTGGATATAGACTTTAAAGAACCCTGGAAAATTATATTTTATGTTTCTATTATAATACCCTTTCAGTTTGTCTCTATTAGAACATGAGCTATTTCTATGTTCAAAAAATTTAAAGCCAAATGAAACTTATCATGTTGTTATTTTAAAGATTCATTAATTTTTATTTTATGTGTATGAGTAATTGCCTACATGCTTGCATGTGCACCACTGTGTGTGCAGTGGCCATGGAGGCCAAAGGAGGGCATTGAATCCCTGGGGATTGGAGTTACAGATGATTGTAAGTTTCTGTTTGGGTGCTGGGAATTGAACCTGGGTTCTTTGGAAGAGCAGACAGTGTTCACAACCACAGAGCCATCTCTTCACCTTCCCCATCTTGATATCTTAAAAATATTTCAATGACATGTTAGGATTACATTCTTTGAACAGGAACACATTTAGGGATGATTTAGTCTAATATTTTCACTAGCTGTTAGAACCGAGTCTAGAGAATTCTCAAAGGCAGAGTAATGAACAGAACCTAAGCCCTCATCATTTGATGTAATTTATTAGGAAACATTGTGCTTGGTATTATCTTCTGGTCTCTGACGGATGTAGGGCTATTTTATCAGTACAGAAAATTATTATAGATTGGCAACGATTTATAATTTTTCTTTGTCCTAGTTTTTATTGCAATGTTCTTTGTTGCTAGCTCTTCATCAGGGACTTTCTGGGATTGTCAATATAGCTGGGTTAGTCTAGGAAATGTGTGTGAACTGTTTCAAAAGTAGTTAACAAGTACCATAGACTAAAGAAGATTTTGTTTAAAAAACAGGATCCATGTAGCCCAGACTGGTCTCGAATTTACTATGCAGCCGAGGATGGTTTTAACCTTCTGATTCTCCTGCCTCCACCTAACGAGTGTGGAGATTATAAGTGTTGCCACCATGATGGGTTTATGCAGTGCTGGGCATTGCATGCAGAGCTTCATAAATACTACTCTAATTGATGAACTGTAATTTTTCCTTTATACTCCAGATGGACACAGCTCTCTGTGTCACCTTGATTTAGAATTCGATGATAGAATTTCTAAACTTCCAATTGCATATTTTAAAATGCACCATGCAAACACCAAAAATAGAGTTTCTCTTCTTAAATTTACTTACTGGTGTCTTCTGTATCACTCCCCCAGATTCATTTGAAATGAAGTTAAGATCTCTAATGTGGAAGCTGAAAGGATCAGGTTAATGAAATATTGGTTCATATTAAGCAGCACTTGGGTTAGCTTTGAAGAGAAAATTGGAGACATAAATCTTTGTTCCCTTCTCTTCCTTTCATTCTATCTTTTGTTTTCAGCCAAGCTTCCTGTGTATCCTAGCCTAGTCTCAAAGTCACTGTGTAGCCAGAGATGATTTTGAATCCTGATCTTCCTCCAGAGTGCTGGGCTTACTGACACTCATCTCTACATCTGGCAGGAAACGTTTCTTCTAGGTTGTCATTCTTTTCCAATATGTTGGAGATTTAAAACAAGCAGAAGACTGTAAATGGAGCTTCATTAATTAACTTGTCAGCAGACGTTCAAGGCTTCACATACCGTGTGCTTGTGATGTCATCATGGAAAATGTTATAGTGTCCATGATGTCATGGAACTTGTACTCCCATGTGGTATATAAAGATGTAAACACAATGGATTTGAAACAGTGATGTTGATAGGGAAGAATTGTCTACAGCAAGGTGACAGCCTGGAGAAGTTTATTTTGGTACAGTGTTGGAGGAGGGTTGGTCTAAACCGTATTCCAGCTGAGACATTGTATTAGTGATGAGTTAATATTCCTGTGACCTGGGGCATGTTTCTAGAGACCAAGGAACCTCATTAGGAGCTCAGGGGCAAAAGGGAATTTGAAAAATTTAAAGTGAATAGTGAAAGTAAGAGATTGTGATAATTTACATCTATGATGAGGTAGAGGACACCATAAGCTGTATTGTCAGCTTATTCCAATACAGGGCATAGTGAAGACAGCAATAGCAGTGCCAATAAAATTGTATTTACACTGAACATTAAGTATTATTTTTATAGTATGAATGTATGTATGTATGAATGTATGTATGTATGAATGTATGTATGTATGTATGTATGTATGTATGTATGTATGTATGTATGTATGATTTGCCTGCATGGGTGAATGTGCACCAATTGTGTGCCAGGGTGGAAGGTGGCCACTTGCAGTCTCTTAAAGCCTACCAGGCAGTTTATAATTTCAGGTTTTCAACCCTTGGCACCATGAGAGTAAATTTCAATTATTTATTACTTGCCACCCAATCCATGGTAGTTTGTTATACAAGACAGCTGAAGTTCATTAACTCATTTGCACATTAAAATTTCACAACTATTTATTTGAAAATCAATTTGCCTCATAAAGGGGTTAGTCAGAAATATGAAAAAGACATGAGCCTGTAGGGACACTTCACATTCAAACCACAAGTTAGGAAAGAAAAAAGCTGTTTTGAAGAAGCCTGGGATTGAATCCAGTGCTTGAGGATAGTGGTAGAATTGGAGTGGCATCTGGAAACAGAGGAAAGAGACTGACAAAGGAAGGATGGAAGGGGTTTCTATCAGTTTGGAAAGGATGTTTGAGGATAGAAAAGGTAGCATCGAAATGGGGCCAAAGACCAAGCAGGTGGCTTTCTTGGAGAAAGCATTGCTGTTTGCAGGATCTTTGCAGTGTGGGCAAGATCCCCGTGCGAGTGGATTGAGGGGTGGGTCCCTTGAGAAGATACAGAAGAATGCTAACATGCCAAGTAGCACAAGGAAGAGGTGAGGATAAGATGATCTGAGTGATTAGGAGAGTGCCCACCAAGACATTCTGAGCTTGAAAAGTCATTTTCAAATGCAAAAAAAAAAAAAAATTCTTTAAAGTACTTGCCCGTTTAAGTGGAATCAATAGCCTACTTCTTAAACCACACCAAACTTCATTTTTGGAATTTCTTTTTTACTTTAATGTAATTAAAAAATATAAAGCAGATTTATTACTCATAGTTAAGCTGCAAGGGACAATGGATGTCTGGGATGTCTCAAGCCTGGCTCCAAGGCTCTGAAAGTCACCAGGTGAAGATAGAGCCTTTTCATACAGCCACAGAGAACAAGAGCAAGATGTCCTAGATTCAACACCCAGGGCAATAGAGAGTGCAGGCTAATGACTTTTTAGATTTGGGACAAAGTTCAGGATGTGCCACTAAGTTCTATAACATCCCTTAGCTTAGTTATTTAGTGTGTTTATTGGAGTTGCTTCCAGGGCTACAGTTGAGAGTGTTGGGACCAAGCAAAAGAAACTTATTCAACGTACTACCATTTTGTTTACACATTCCATTTAATATAGGGAGAAAATGAGTTCAAGGTCCCAGGCCCTAGGGGAGCTGGGCACTTCCCAATAGCTGAACATTGTAAGGAGACAGTTGTCTGAGTCCACACATCTCAGGGATGACTTCTCTATCTTGCTGGCAGGGTCAAACTAAGTTTTCATGTTCCCAGGCCTAGGAACCAACTCCTCTTCTGCTGATGGAGACTCCCTTGCTTAACTCCTTATGTCAAAATATGATTGGACAATGCTACAGTCTACACCACTTCCCCTTGCTTTATGGTTTTATCCTTTAAATATGCTGTATAATGTCTCTTCAAGGTTGCAGTTGCAGTTCAGCTCCCGAGTCTGTTCTGTGGCCCTGATTGATCAGTGGCAGCTTAATTATAATAAATTTATTTATCTACATTGACCTGGTGTTTGAATTATGTTGGATTTAAATGAACAGCACAGCAAGAGGTTGCTTATAGGCAGTGAAATCATAGAAAAACCCACTTCCCAGAAACCCTGGAGCTCCCTTCACAATCTATAGTCAGCTGGAAAACCGAAGAGCCTGTGCTCCCTAGAAACTGGAGGGTTTACTTCTCCCTCCTTCCCTCTTTCCTTCTTCCCTCCCTCCCTGCCTCCTTTATTTAACCTGCCCACTTTGCTTCTCCCTTTGCAAGGCTGGGACTGAACTCAGTGTCTTTGCATGCTAAGTGTATACTCTCCCACTGAGAGCTATACCTCCTAAGCTGTGAGGACATACCCAAGACAGGATATACAATCATGACAAAGCAAAGCAGGGAACATGAAGATGGACCACAGTTCATAGCTCCCCACTGCCAAGATCAAAGATTCTGAAAACAGGAAAGATGCCAGATGAGGAATTCAAACATTTTCTGCAAAACAGGATCAGTGATTCCAAAAAGGACACAAACAAGCAGATGAATCAGTTTAGGGCTGGGAGAGGAAAGTGAGCAGCACAGAGTGAGAAATACGCAAACTGGGTGAGAAAATCAGCAATTAATGAGAAGCAGTAACAGAAGAGAGACACAGCAAGAAAACTGAAAATTTGAAATAAAACAAAAAGCACATAGAAATGAAAGCTCTTACTGAACCAAGTAAAGAGCACAGTATAAAACATCACCAATGGAGTAGGTCAAGTTGAAGACAGGGATGGGGAGCAAGGTTAATGGACTATTATATTCAAGTATCACTGAGGAATGCGGCAAGCACGACCCCAGGACTCAAGGATTCTGAGATACTGTTGTAGGGAATCCATGAGAGAAGACTTCTCAGAAATGGGTTTAAGCCAATAGAAAGCATTTGTTAGCCAATCAGAGACTATATTTGATGTTCAGGATCCCAGTGTAGCCCCAAGCCTTTCTTGGGGTGAACTTTTAAGCACAAAGAAACATATCTTGGGTTGACATACTTCAGTTAACAAGAACAGTTAGATAGAATCAAAACTACTGAAGCCCAAATGCAAGGTTAGCACATTTAGAGACTTTCCCAGAACTATGCACTTTGATGGATTAGGTCTTTGTTTCCATGAGTTTTGTGGCCCAAATGATGCTTTCATCACAGAGTCAGTTGTACTAAGATCTGGGAGCCTGTTCCAATACGATCGAAAGGACAAACTGAAGAATGCATGGCATAAAGGAAGTAGCTGAGATAAACATTAAAAGTATATAGAATGTATTCAGTGATTCAATGATTACATCACCAAATTCACTAAACATAGAGAAGGAAAAGACAGTCAAATAAAAGAAACATTTAAAAAAAACCCCAATAAACTAGTGTTCTCAGACAGATGAGGGGAGCAAGCCAGGGTGTTATAAAACTAGAAAGGAAACATAATAGCATTCCCCCAAGATATGGATTTTTGTAATTTTAGTTACCTGTGGTAAACTATCCTCAGTATAGCTTAAAAATAATGAGAAAGACTATATTTACATACTGAGAGAAAATCTGAGGGAGCATTGCAGCCAATTTATAATCCAGGCACTTCAGTGCTTGGAATTTAGAGACAGGGGATCTCTGTGGAAAGCTGGTTAAATAGCCTAACCAAGTCAGCCAGCTCTGCGTTCAGCAGAAGAAAGTGAGACTGAGGAAGATTCTACATATCAACCCCAAGCCTTCACATGCATGCTGACACAGGCATGCCTACAGACATGTGAGCACACACATGTGAACAAACACACACATACACACATCATATTTATATAGCTTTCCCCTTCCTGTTGTGAAAGGCTGATTATACCCTTCAAAGTGTGTTTTTTTTGTTTTTGTTTGTTTGTTTTTTTAATAAACAGCACAGGTCTAACTTCTTTGAATAGTTTCTGAGTTAGTTTTTGTCAATTTGATATGAGCTAGAGTTATCTGGGGAGAGGAAATTGAACCAAGAAAATACCTCCATTAGATTGCCTGTAGGGAAATAAGTGAGGCATTTTTTTTCTATGATTAATGATTGATAGGGAGGACCCAGTCCACTGGGGGCAGTGTGTAGGGGTTAGATAAATTAGATTTAGAAAATATATAGGAGTTTCTGATACTGTCTCTTAATTGGGGGCCTGAAGAGCATTATCAGCATGAAGTCAGCAAAAACAGGAAAGACTCAATAGACTGAAAAACAAGTTTGAGGTCTGGAAAACAGGAAAGACTCAATAGAATTGAAGAAACAAAGTATCTGGCCTGACATTGTTTTCAGCTGCTAAGTGGGCGGAGCCCAAATTAAGCTGAAACAGAGTTCCTCCTATTTAAGGACAGTGCGTGGAGCCCAGGAGAGAAGAGGCCCCTGATGCTAGAGAGCTCCAAGAGTCCTGCTGAAAAAAGGGCTGGCCATTGATGGCCAGCTCTCTCCCTGAAGCAGAAAGAAGCTGGTGAGCAAAGAAAGCCTGAGCAAGACACCAAAAGGCCAAGGACTAAACCATGTGGCTCAGCTTTTGCCTAGAGGGGTTTGATCTGTCCAAACAGTGGCCTAAAGGAAACGGTGCCTGGCTTTAAGGACTGAGGCAGAGCAGCTGAGTTCCTGATTCAAAAGAAGTAAGTTGGCCTGCAGACGGCTGGGGTCTCCCACAGAGAAGAAAGCTTGAAGCCTTATTTAAGGTGAGACTGCAATAACCAATGACCCTGACGAATCTGCATCTGAGAGATCCAGAAGAAGGACTGCTAAGTGTGTTAAAAAATCTACAACAAAGACTGTGTTCCTGACGACTGAGGACCTGCCCCAGAGACTGTATCATTCTAAAAGGTTATGAAAGTAGTTGTTATAATTATCAATAGGTTTAGTGGATAGGTTAAAGGGGTTGTAGGATTTTATAGGATTAATAGTTAAGAAATTGTTGGTGTTTGTTATAAGTGAATTTAGTAATAAATAAATAAGTGTTAAATGATAATTTAAAAGTTCGGTTACAGCAGTGCAATTCCTGGGCAGGTGGTCCTGGTGTGTATGAGAAAGCAGGCTGAGAAAGCCATGAGGTGCACGCAGTACTCCTCCATGGCACCTGCTTCAGTTCCTGTCTCCAAGTTCCTGTCTTGAATTCCTGCCCTGACTTCCCTCAGTGATGAAGTGTTACCCAGAAATATAAGATGAAATAAACCCTTTCCTATTCAAGTTCCTTTTGACCATGGTGTTTTATCATAGTAATAGAAACCCTAGACAGGCAGTTGTTTTACATGAAACAGCAGAAGAAGGGAACAGGGAGCACAGCAGACTGTTCTTCCTGGAGAACCCCAGTGTGCTTCTGAATGGGTCAGTGAACATCATGATGAGATGTTACTAATAAAGAACATAATGCCTTCCTTTCATAAGCAAGAAAAGTGACAAAGTAGCCATCACTGACTGTAATCTGGTGTTTGTTTTATTTTGTTTTGTTTTGACTTGAAGTCCCTCCTGAGTTAGAGACATCAAAACAGTTGGTTAGATTGTCAAACTGCCATTTTCCCCCTGCAGACTGGACTTTTCAAATGAGGCGAAAGTCAGTAGAAGAAAAGTTGGAGCAACATATCCCCAGTGGGTCATTTTTTGTGCTACACACAGAAAATTAGAAGTTGAGTGAATCTCCAAGTGAAGAAATAGCACGTTGGGTCAAATTAATAACAATGTGGTTAGTATGCATGATTCATGCTATTGAGATCCACCACAACCTACAGGGAATAAACAAGGCAGTTGCTAAAGCTGACAGCAAACATGGACATGGTAGAGCATTCCAGAGTCAAGGCCTTTCTTATTAAGTAACTGATAATCAGTTGTATCCACTTGCTGCTTGTTTTGAGATAAGATTCCACTATGTTAGGGTCAAAGACTGGGCTCCTGCAGACCTATGAAGCTAGGCTTATCAATCTGTCTTAAGTAGGTCAATTAAAGATAAAAGTTTGGCTAGAGGGATGGCTCAGTCGGCAACATGCTTGCCTTGCCGGTGCTGAGTTCAACACTCAGAATGCATATAAAAACATCTGGCTGGTGGTGTGCTTGCAATGCCAGTACTGGGGAAGCACAGTTGAGACTATCCCTGAAGCTCACTGGACACTCAGTCTGGCCTAACTAGTGAGCTGCAGGCCAATGAGAGACTCTGTCTCAAAGGAGGTGGGCAGTGTCTTTAGGATGACACCTGAGCTTGTCTGAATTACATGTTATCCACACACACACACACACACACACACACACACACACACACACACGAGAAACAAGAAAAAGAAGAGATACAAATAATAGTGTAGTTTATTACTACTTACCAAAATTGTAAACTCAAAAGTCTCAACTCAGGAACATTTGGATTGAGTATATTTTAGTCTGGGATTAAGTTTTACACATGAATGTACTTTCAGAAGTAGGATGTGTGTTTTTCTGCAGAAGCATGTGGTTACTCTAAGAATGTCAGTTGTACAAATGTACTGTTTGAACACCCCTTGCCTGAATCCCAGGGAATCTTGATTGACAATTGTTTTATTCCAAATAACCAGTAAGAGGAGCAATGTATTCAGGGATATAAAAAAGAATTGATAATCATTCTTGGCTTTCTTTTTATAGCGTTTCCTTTTTAACCTGAAAGTAGGCTTGACTGATGGATAGTATAGCTGGGAATAGATTTCTTTTTCTGTGTGTATGTGTCTGCGTATGTGTAACCAAGTTAAGGGACAGTTTTTGAGTGATGGCCTCTCTAGTTGTGAAATTCTTTTCTCTTCTTAAAAGTAGAATCTTTGCTCATTAAAGGTAAGTCACACTTTTTTACTTTCTGTATGTAAATTACTTTTCCTCCATGAACTGATGGATGAGAATCCTGTTTGATCATCTCTTTCTTTCTTTCCTTCCTTCCTTCCTTCCTTCCTTCCTTCCTTCCTTCCTTCTTTCATTTGGTCCCTGTTGACTGAGAAACTTTCTGTGAAGTTGGTGATAATTTTTTAATGATAAATTGAAGTTAAAAATATTTTCTGTCTCATCTCTTCTGGGGAGAATAAAATGAAAAATGTTTATATATGTTTAAAAAAACCCCATGAAAAACAGACTACAAGGAAATTTGTGTGTGTGTGTGTGTGTGTGTGTGTGTGTGTGTGTATGTTAGGAGTATCAAGAAGTATTCAAGAAAAAAAAAAACCTAATGACACCCAGACTGTATAAAGATGGGATGGACTATGTTTTTCAACCAATATGATAATCGAAATTCATGTGTGGTAGGTATTATTATTAATATTAAATATATCAAGGATATTTAGCTTCTGTTTTTATCCAGGCCTCTACATTTCTTTTTACATTAAAAGTCATATTATTTGGGATGAATCCAGATAAGATGGTGAAGTCCAAAATTTTACCAAAATGTTTTACTGATGTCTTCATATATTTTATGACATTTCTCTTAATTCTCAATGTTCTTAGATTCAAACAAATGAGAAAACAATGAAGACAACAAATTATCAAAGAAAATTGCAATTCACAGCACCCATTTTCTTTGAATAGTTTTGAATTCCATAACATGAGAACATAGGCCCAGAGGGAGATAGAAAAATATTAATCAAAGGGTGATAGAATATTGGCCTTCAGGTCCATGATTCCAAATCCTTGTGGTGAAAAGGGAGTAATGGGATGCCTTATACATCTAGGCTTAATGTGAGAGGGCAATGACAATCACTCAACTTTACTTTAAATAACAAATACTTTCTGTGCGTCGTTTAATGTCTTAACATTACTTTTCTTAGAAATATGAGTCACTTTGGGTGAACTCCTAGTTTGAATTTTAGCCCCCCTGTGGGGAAGTCAGCTCCTTCTGGTGTGAAGCAAGCTCTTTCTGATCAGGGTACCACTAGCAGACTGGGGATGAATGACGGACAGAAAGCAAACAGATTGTCTTGCTGAGGCTTTCCTCACCAGCTTCTTCCTGCCTCAGGGAGATCTGGTCGTCAATTCACCAGCACTTTCTCCATCATAGGATACAAACTACTCTTTGTCCTTTTTAGCATGAGGACTTGCTAGCATAGGAGCTCGCTAGCATTGGCTCTCTAGCATGGAGCCCCTAGCACGCCCTCTCCCGGGCTCATCCACTTGTCTTTAAATAGGATCGCTCCTTGTTCCACCTGCTTCAGCTTAATCTGGGCTCTTCCCACTTAGCAGCTGAAAACAATGCCAGGTCATAAAGTCTTTCCTTGTTTCACCTGGCTTCAACCTTGTTTTTCAGTCCATAGAGACTCCCCTCATTTCATGTGACTTCATCCATAAGCTGATAAACTAATTGCTCACAGCCAAGTTGATCTTCATGCCCCGGATTAAGAGACTGTATCAGAAACCTAGATATTTACTAAATCTAATTTGCATTACTCTAACTCCCTACAAAGGTGGGTTTAGTTTATTCCAATATTTCTTTCAGAATTTCATACTTGTCTGCTAGAATGGGGAACCCATCTTTCGTCTCTACATGTTCACACTGTTGTGCCAAGCACATAGAAATCAACTAATAAACATTGTTAGAATTTCTCACACTGCTTCCTTCCTTAAATAATGTCATAGCCCTGGTATTTGTTGATTGCTAAATGTGTATCAGAGTGAATAACTTCCTTGTGGTAGAAGTAGACTTGAGAATATAGAAATATTGGTAATAATTTAGTGATCTTGGCAGAATGTGTCTCTTAGTAAACAGTATTTTTGTTTTTCTGTTATCAACATTCTTTTGAAATACAAGTAAGCTGATTTTAATAAACTTTCCCTAGTATTTGTGAAATAGTCCCAAAAGAGTAAAAAAGAAATATGTTTCATGATTCAAATTCTGGAATATCAATTTTCAATCATTTCTAAACACCCAGGAAGAGAGATATTTGCTCTAGTCCAAACTATTTTCATGGTGTTATTAGGAACCTAACAGATTTATGTTTAGCTAAATGTTGAAACAAATATTAAAAATAAAAGAAAGTTCCTATAGGAAACACAGACCATGTTATGTTAAATGCCTTTGAATGGCACCCTGAAACATTTATTGAGTAGATGCTAAATATTTAATAACAAATACACAGTCTGTGAAAATTAAATATCAGAGACCCAATTTGTTAGTTAGGTTAATATAGAAAGTGACCATTTGTTTAGTCCTTTAACTTACCTTTAATACACTGGACAGAATTACCAAAATGTTTTGGGGTATAAATTTATTTCTTGTTTATCTCTGTGCTCAAATTTGTTCAATCTGGGAAGAATATTCGAGTTGTGTGTATGACTACTTGGGGACTGAGAAATGTGGTGTGAATTATAAAGAGTAGATTCTTACTCATAATAAAGCCTTCATTGGTGAACAGTTTTCCCTAGCTCATGGAGGTCTTACACTCACAGGAACGTATCTTTATTCTTTTATCCTCAAATACATACACAGTTGGCATCTATTTTATTGTGACTATCCTGTGCAAGATGCTAATCTTTCTTATTTGCATGCCTATTTACAGATGTTCACATAAGCCATAACTCTTTTTAGCTTGTTTAGGGGCTGACTTGACGACTAGGCTGGAATATGCTTTTTCTATAGTTCTTGAATCCATCTTGTGTTTGCTACTTGTGTCCCACCCTGACAAGAGTAACTCAAAGGAGAAAGCGTTTGTTTGGCTCATTGTTCAAAGGTGCAGCCATCTTGGCGGGCAAGTCACAGCAGCAGGATCCTGAGGCAGCTGGTCACAGTGCATGTGCCGCCAGGAAGCTGAGGAAGATGAATGCTGGTGCTCAGCTCACGTTTTCCCTTTATTAAAGCCTAGTACTCCATCCTGCAGAGTGGTGCAGCCCCTTGCAGGCAGGTCGCCTTTCTTTTTCTTGATCCATTGTTTTTAAGGACCAGCTAAGGGGCTCTCTGCTCACTGTGAGGTTTTCAGTTAGGCTGATCTCAATGTCCTCTTCTTGTTTCCTGTCCTCTGTTGTAAGTCCAGTTCCTATGCCCTGAGCTTGTCACAGGAAACCAGTTCATGCACTGCACATTTTTGATGCTGAAAAACTCTTCTTTTTTTTTTTCCTTCCAGTTTTTCGAGACAGGGTTTCTCTGTGTATCTTTGGCTGCCCTGGACTCACTTTGTAGACCAGGCTGGCCTTGAACTCACAGAGATCTGCCTGGCTCTGCCTCCTGAGTGCTGGGATTAAAGGCGTGTGCCACCATGCCTGGAGAAAGCTTATTCTTGTGAAATGGACTGTTTGATGAGAGAGGCTGCCTGCTAGGATATGAATTTTTCTCACTCCTAGTTAGGTTCATTTTAGGCTTTCCCTATTCTTTTAGTGCTGGAACAAAATAAGAGTCTTTCCCTTGATTTCCATCCCAAGTGATAAAATGAGTAAAATATCTAATATACTGCGTAGAGGCGCAGCACGTAAAATATGCAGTATAACATAGGGATGCTAGCTGAGGAGAAAAACTGAGCAGAAGGTGAAGAAAGATTTGGTAGCTTAGAGGGTAAAGTGGGAGTTTAGCCTTATTGAGGAAGGAAGTGAGAGAGAAATTCTCCTCAGAGAAGAATGGTTAAGGCAGAGACAATGGTGAAAAAGCCCCAGAGTGAAGTATGTACACAGGGGTGTATTCAAGAAACAGCTTCCCAAAACCATGGAAGGCTAAGCCAAGAATTACAAATAAGAGACCCAAGAAGGTCAGAGAGTTAATAGATGTCAGTCCCAGTAGGCCGGGCCCCTGCACTTCCCATATTCTCAGCTGTAGTAATAGCCTAACAGTTTTAAATAAAGTTCACTTCTTCAAATCCATTCTTGGGCAACTGTTAGACTTGTGTTTTGTGCATTCATGAAGTGGAATCCTGGGAGAATGTGTTCTAGCCACAGAAATGACATAATGTGATTCACGTTTTAATGGAATCAGTCTGGCTACTGCATTAAGAAGGGAATGAAAAATAATTCCCGTCCCCCCCTCCCCCGACAGAAAGTAATGTTATCAACAATGTAAGTACAGGTGAAAAGATGCTAGAGGTGGAGATACAGGGAGAAGAATGGAGATTAAGGGATGGAAACTGAGATTTCATAAGCTTCAGGCTGTGAAAGTGAGTGAGTGGGTGAGGTGGGGCCAGATACATCTGGGAGAGAGGCCTTGGGTGTGCCTGCGAGTGTTTATCTTCACTGCATTTGTTGAAGTGGGAAGACATGCCCACTGTGGGTGGTGTCATTCCCTGGCAGGGACCTTAGCCTGTATAAGTAGAAAGGAGATCTGAGCAGCAGAATGCTTTCATACATGTTTTGTGATATGGCCAACTGCCTCCCATCCCTGCTGCTCTGACTTCCTGACTATGTTGGACTTTACCTTGAACTGTGA
Source organism: Lophiomys imhausi (assembly GCA_907164525.1). NCBI lineage: Eukaryota > Metazoa > Chordata > Mammalia > Rodentia > Muridae > Lophiomys > Lophiomys imhausi. The sequence goes on from CAJQZJ010032244.1 coordinate 1,452,449, forward strand.
GCTAAGGTAAGCCTTTTCTCCACTAAGTTGCTTCTGTCAGAGTGCTTTATTACAGTACCAGGGAAAGAACCCAGGATCGCGATGGCTTCGTTGCTGCATCTCTCCAAAATAGTGACTCGTAATCTATAATTGCATTACAGCAAGCTTCTAGTTTATTATCACTGAACATTTTCAATTGCTTTGAAACATCTCTATGTTACAGCTGACTCACAGTCAGAATACTGAAATGTTGTAGTTTAACAATTGTCCATGTAGCTTTTTTTTTCTCTGCTATATCAGTCGGTCACCTTCCCACCTGAAATTTAGGCCATGCTCATTCTGAAAGAATCGCCTGCACATGTTAGTAGAGGACACATTTTGTTCCTCTGTCATGACTCATACAGACTGGAGGATGAAAGAATGAGAAACTTCAGACTAAATGTGGTTTTAAATGTTATTCATTATAAATTCCTTAGAAAATAACTATTCATTAAATAGAAGTTATTTTCTACTCATCAAGTAAACAATTTCCTTACCAGGAAGAAGGGAACAATCTATGCTTAATTCCGAAGAACTCATTATTAGATGTCTCCAGAGAGGACTCAGAAATGATGGAAGTGGGACAAACTGAAGTGTGGTTGGAAACCAGGGTGGGTAGTGGAGACCAGTGTCCAAACATCTGGATAAATGGATCCAGAAAAGGAGAGCCACCATGATATAATAATTCTGCCAGATAGCGAGGGAAAGGACCCACTTATTAGCTTGTCGGGAGCTGAATGTTCTTGAGGCTCCTTCCTTCATGCCCATCTGCTATTCTTAAGCCAAACTGTTGTGTTGGTTTTACAAAGAGCCAGAAAGGCTCTTTTAAAATTCCCAGGGTGGTCTGTGGCCAGTGCAGTTGATGATTGCTGATGGCCCTTCAGCCATATGTATGCAGAAATCAGTAATTGACTCAGTGGGTTTAAAATAAAAAGGGAGATAACAAGAAGCTGGTAAGAATGGACAAGGTTTGGGAGGAATTGAAGGGTAGTAGATATGATCTAAATATGTCATATACATATATGGAGTTACCAATGAATAATAAAAAGAAAACATTTATGTAGATAATTCAGAAGTGATGATAACAAAAGCTAATGATATGTAGTCTTGGTTCAAAGTTAATCCAATGTGTTTCTAAGTAGTATATATTTCATTGACTGGAAAATTCATTACTAAATTATCAGCCATTCATATTTAATTTCTAAACCTAGAATGCTGTGGGCATTACAACGATGCTCCATTCCCTCCTCCATACCTGCTGTATCTTGTTTTTAACTCTCATAAGTCACAGAGTTCAGGTTCATTACCGCCTCACCCTGGATCAAATATGCTACTTGCCTCAAGAGTCAGGGAAAAAAAAATGACTTAGCAACTCTACTGGAATCAATCACTTTCCTTCAACATGTCTGTGAACCTGACAGTCTCCACCTTTGTTTTACTGCATGGGAAGCTTTAACTGTGAGGCACAAACATGAAATTACCTGTCAAATCTGGTAAAATGAGCTGAACTAAATTCTAGGTTTTTGTGTTTTGTTTTAGGCTTGATGTTACATTAATAAATTAAATTTTCTTCTCTAGTGAAGCCCTGTAACTTTTCAACCATTTTGATCATTTTCATAGTATGATCTCATTACCATTTCCAAAGCAATGCAAACTTCAAAGACTCACAATTCCATAGAAAAGTAAGTACAAAAGGAGATTCTGGGTTACATTGTGGTGTCTGGCATGTTGGATTAGGCTATAATCTTTCTTCAGGAATGTTTGAAATCTTGTCTTGGATATAAAAGTATATATGCAGACTAAATATTCATTAGTATGTTTTATAGTGGAAAATATATCAAGTGTGTTTAAATGGTTATACAACTCACATAATAACTCTCTAAACTTCTCTTTAGATGATTTCTTGCCAGAGGCGGGAAATCAAGTCAGAAATTAAGATTTCTTTAACTGCTTCGAGTGGTCAATACATGGCTCTTGGTGTGACAGAGATCTTAGAATATATAGTGGTATTTTAGATGTTTCAAAACATGGTGAAACTAGGTTATGTTAAAATGATTTTGTGATATTGCTTCAAGGGGAAGCGATCAAAGAGCTTTAATCAGCATGCTACGTAGTGAATCAACTTGCTTCTGTTCAATGTTTGTTCTTACAGCCTGGTGGTTCAAATGATATGTCCTACATATTCTCAGCATTTGAATCCGTGGTCCATTTTCAGAGGCTTAGGGGATGTGGCCTTGATGCAGGAAGTATGTCACTGGGGGTGGGTCTTGAGAGCTTAAAGACTTGTACCATTCAAGTTCACTCTGCTTCATGTTTGGGATTTGATATCTATGCTGCCAGCTGCTGCTCTGACCACCATGTCTGCCACCTGTTGCTCTGCTGTCCCTGTCATTATTGATCCTAACCTCCTGGAATGGTAAGCCCAAAATAAACTGTTATTTCTATAAGTTACCTTGGTCATGGTGTTGATCACAGTAACAGGAAAGTAACCAGTACACCAAGCCTTGCCCCATTGTCCTGAACCAGAACCCTGTGGATGTTCCTGACACTATCCCAAGAACAACCAAATACTTAGTGAATACAAAGACATGATGTGTACATGACTTCAGATTCACACACAAAATCCTCTTGTCTCAGGGGAAACATCATTGTTCATTTAGATATCCTTTCTGTCACAGTCCTGACTGTCCTCCTGATACCCAGGCTCCTTTCTTAGAAGCATTTAGCTCCTGATGGGGTGAAAGTGGCTTTTGTTCAGGAAAAGGAAAGTCTCCTTTTCTGCATAAGCAGGGGGATAGGGAATCACTTTCTGTGGCTTTCAGTCTTTTTAAAAGTAGACAGAATGGGGACAGCAGTATATTTTAAAAGCCACCAATAAGATGAAGTATTAGGGACCATGAGGATAAATCCTGCTGGGAGAACCATTTATTAGTATCTAAATATTATGAAGCAAGCAACTGTGCAAGCCAGGCCTACTTGTGACATGACCCCAATGAAGAAAACAGGGACAGATGGTCAGCCCTGTATCTGTGTGTGTTCATGTTCACATGTGCACAAGTACATGCAAATGTCAAAGTTGCTGTCAGGTGATCCTCAGTCCTTACACACCTTAATATTTTGAGACAAGGTCTCTCATTGAAGTTGGAGTTCACTTATTTGTCAAGATGGGGATGGGTGGGTAAGCTCTTGTCATCTGTCTGGAGTTCTATCTCCATCTGTCTGCAGCCGTGGGGTTATGGACACAGATCACTATGCCAGGTTCTCTGTGGCACGGAGAATAGAAATCATGTTCTCACAGCTGCATAGCAGACACATTCCCCACTGAACCATCTCCCCAGCCCCGTGTATTATATCTTAATTCTAAAGAAATTTCAATTACTGTTGCCCAACTTGGGGAGGTCACAACTTGTGCCCCAAGTCAGGTCTGTCCTCAGTAAGCCAAAACTAAAGGTGGAAAGCAGGAAAAGGGTATTTGTTGTGCCACACTGGGAAGATGGACAAAAGGTTCGAGTGAACCTCCAAAGTCAATATTCTGGTTCTAAAGTGAGAACAAAGTTTAAATAAAGGATCAAGGATTTGTATATCTGAGAAGACCCAGTCAAAGTGTGGTCCTGACCCATCCTTGTCTGCGCTTCAGTCTCATCCTGTAAGGTGGTCTGAAAATTTGTTAGAGCTGCAGAATCTCTTTCCAGGAGATGAGGTCCCCCTTGGGTTGAGGCCTTTTCTTTTCCCAGTGTGAGAATCGTAGGGAGATTCCCATTTCATTGGGGTCCATTTATTCCTCCTGTTAAAGAGTCTAGATGGATAATGCACCTAAGTAGTGAAGCCACCTACCCTCTGTTTCTATAGGAAGATGGACTCTAAAGCGAGCTTTCCTTTCCTCATCTCCAAGTCTGAGACACTCCCTTCTCAGTTTCCAACGGGCATGTTTCTGATAAAACACTAAACCAGTATTGTCAAGGGGCAGTCTTTATATTGGACACAAAACTTTGTATTCCATGCAGAGTTTGTGGGTGTTAAAAAACATCCTTTAAGTATTTTGACTTTTTCTTTCCAATTTTTGTTTGCAGACATGATTTATGAGCTGCAGCCAATGTTCGAACAATTTGGTACATATTTGGGTTCTAGGACTGCAAATAATCTGTCACACAATTGGGATATTGCATATAATATCATTTTTATGAGAAGAAAACAGAAACTAGAACAAACTCCGAAAATCATGAACATATAAGATTTTTATGTGACAGAATCTAATAAGTCTTTATTTTGACTGGAAACTTTTTTCTTTGCATTATACAGTTTGAATGCTACATATGTTGCCATTATTTTAAGACAAGCTGCTGCCATCTTCAGGGCTTCAGCTGGCCCTGATCACCAAAGATCATCACAATTGGACTTGTTGGAGACTCAATCCTGAATACCCAGACACTTCTCCCAATGGGTCCTATGTGATTCTGCCATAATACCTGTGGTCTTGTGGTAAGGGAAGGACTAGAGGATATAGGTGGGGAGGTATACTGGGAAGGAGGCTCCATCTATGCAACCATGGGTCAGGGTATCATCCCTGCATTCTAGTGTGGTTGCTTTAAGGCATCCTGTCTTGCCTGTAACCCTTCACTCCTTGCTCTGTAAGTAAATCTCATTGCTTTGTTGGGTGAACTTTGATAGTATTATACCTTAATCTCTCTTAAGGACCTTGATTGGGAAGGCATTAATTATATCTTTCCCAGGGAAAAAGTTTTAGTAATAAGTGATGATTGTTGGTAATGATGATCTTGTCAATCAACAATCTGTATATTTACAGAAGCCACAGAATTACCATATATAATTTGTTTAGAGTGGTAGTGGTCAATAGCTTGGCCATATGCTACATAGGTGTGTATGTATATTATATATTAATTTTTTTAATATATATTATAAATTGGGCTATACACACATAAACCCACATAAACCATTATGTTTTCATATTATTAACAACTAGTAATCTATAATTTCCTAATACTACAGCTTGTAACTATGAAGAAATCAATTGGTTGTTTCCTTTGCCACCTGTTGCTCTATTTCCCAGGAAGTGAAGAGTGCAAAAAAAAATTATCTGAAGATGTAAGGGGGACATTATCCTCTTAAGGTATTAAAATGATATAGTCAAAAGATTCTGCTGAAAGAGGCAAAGGGAAGAAGCATGGACTAATTATTATGAAATCAGGAAGTCCATTTATCTTGCTCACATTGCGAAATTCCCTAGGCTTCTTCAGTAGCTCTGAAGCAAAAAAAAAAAAAAACCACAAAAACAAAACAAAAAAAAATGCTGTTTGCTTCCAACAAAGAGATAGTTTCCCTCTGCCTTTGTTGCACTTTTCTGAGCCAAAGGGCCTTAGAAGGCCAAGGTCATGACTATGTAAGGTTCACCACTTAGTCTTGGCTGAATGGGCTGATTGCAGGGGGTGAGTGGTTGGTAGTAGGTGGGAGAGGTTTAGGTTTTCTTTAAATGTCAGAACCCATTGTAAAAAATGTAAAACCAACATAGAATATATTGTGATTTGTTGGGGATTGGTCTGGTGCTGCTATGAATTCAAATGCTAGTTTCTGCCTGCCCCCAAGATCTGCTTCCTGTCCCATGAGCAGATCCTTATGTACCCAAAGTGATGTGTAAACATTGTTCCCCAATTATCCCTGATAGGCTAAGAAAGTGTTTTCTTAACCTAAGATGTTTTGATATTGAGACATGTCAGCCCCTGACAGCACCCCCTCCCTATTCTACTCCAAGTAGAAGATGAGCATCGAAGAATATCCAGTGTGAGATGGTTGAATTAGTGGCAAGCCTATCTCTTGGCAAGAAAAACCCCTTGCTTCAACTGTAGACAGAATGCTGTCCAAAAAGGACAAAACTTGGAAGCAGGTAAGTCGACAGCCTAGTTCTGCCAAGACAGGGTAGGCAAGTCCTTCATAATTCCTGCTCTACAATCAATGTCTGTTAGAGAAATGGGGCCAAATAACTGAAGATTGATGCTGTAATGTATGGAGAGAAAATGGGAGCTGTCCAGGCAGCCACTGGTATGTCATTTCTTAGTTTTGGAAGCTGCGGGCCCTGCACTTCCTATATAACCAGATATATTTATACCTCTCAGGTCTCTGAGGTGGTTGAAGAATAGATAGCTAGAGTCTCATAGTTAAATTTTGAGTTGTTTAGGAATCAAGAGGGTGTTCTGGATCTAAGAAAATGTTTTTAAAATTGTGAGGCAATTTAGTATGAAAGCTGAGTTAGATATAGAACTTTAAACTCATGGAGATGGTTAGATAGTAGAATGTTAAAGTCAGGTGCCAAATCCATATGGACTGGACATTGGGAATATATGCTAAGCCATATAGCTCTCATAATTGTGGCCTATTTATTTCTGTTGTTTTGTATTGTATTTATTGTTATAAGAGAAAGAACCATTTGTTGGACTGAAAGGGGGAGCTGTTTGGGGAAAAGATATACCTTAAACTAAAAAAAAAAAAAAGGGTAGAGGATGGGAGGGTTGAGGGGGAAGAGGGTGGAAGGGTGGGACAGGAGGGGGGAGTAGGGAGGGGACTGCGATTGAGATGTAACTTGAATAAAAAATAAATTATATAAAAAAAGAAAGTGACCCAGCCATACCACTTCTGGGTATACATCCAAATGATTCTTCACCAAACCACAAGGATGTTTCCTCATCTACATTCATAACAGCCTTATTTGTAATAGCTAGAAACTGGAAACAACCCAGGTGTCCCTCAACTGAAGAATGGATTTAAAAACTGTGGTACATCTACATAATGGAATACTACTCAGCCATCAGAAACAACGAAATCATGCAATTTGCAGCCAAATGGATGGAACTAGAGAAGCTCATCCTGAGTGAGCTAACCCAGACTCAGAAGGATGCACATGGCATCTATTCACTTATAATTGGATTTTAGCCATATAGTACAGGATAACTATACTACAACCAATGCACCAAAGGAGCAGGAACATAGACTTTGTTACCTGTCAATGAAACACTTTGCCCTAGGGTGCTGCCTTGTAGGCCCCCAGTGTATGAGGAGGCTCTTGGCCCTCATATGACTACTGAACTGGGGCAGGGGACTGATATGTAGGGACACTCTACTCTGGAGGAGTGGGTTGAAGGGGATAGGGGTAGAGGTTGGGAGGCGTGGAAAGAGGACACTGTGATGGAGATGTAACCTGAAGTAATAAATAAACATTAAAAAAGAAAAAGAAAGTTTCTGACAGCTTGTACCCAGGAAGAAGAGAGATAGGTGGAGCTAAGGTTCCTGGACTTGGGGTCTCAAGGGGAGAGAGAGAGAGAGAGAGAGAGAGAGAGAGAGAGAGAGAGAGAGAGAGAGACAGAGGAGTCACCCTGGAGGTAGCATGAATCATGAGCATGTGAGCAAGAACAGCTTACTCTGAAGACTGGCCTGATGAGCAGCAGGCACCCAGGAGTCACCAGATTGACAAGGGACAGGCATTTATCTGGGGTTTAAGGGTGGTAGGATTATTATACCTCAGAACATGCCCATCTTAAAGTCTACAACTTATAAAAAAATACAATGTTTCTGTATCGTTCACTAGGTATTCAGAGGATTTTAAGGGGTGTTAAAAAATCTCCAGATTTGTTTTTCCAATTAGAAAAGAATTTTAAAAACAACTGAAATTATAAAAAAATGAATTAAAGCATTTGTGATTGAGATCCCCCCCAGGAACTGGACTTCTCAGAAAACTGACCTTCTAAGCCTGTGGGGACTAAATGCTTGTAAATGACTGTTTCTAGCTCATGCCTATTTATAGCAACTATTTTTGCAACTGGGGACACAATGCTTCTTAGTGCTGTGTCTCGATGTGTTTCTTCCAACAGTAGCAATACCATTTCCTTGATGAAATCAATATATCAGGCAGATCTGATGTACTCTGGTTGAAAGTTTTGCTCCTTCATGAAATAAAGACAGACACATTTCACTATCTATGTTTATAAGTAAACCATTTGAGTGGTGCAGATGCTGGAAGTCTGCCCCATGAGACCAATGACATACCTTTCCTTTCCTGGTTTTTGAGCATTGGAGACATGAATGGAAGGTTCTTATTCTCAGTCTCAAAGAAGTGTCTGCATCACTTCTGCTGTGTTCACTTCTGTTTATTTTTGTTTTTGTTCCAGACTCAAAACTATAAAGGATCTTCTCATTTTGTTTCCTCTTCTCCAATTATGTCTACTAACTTGATTCTGTTAAGAAATGATACATCATATTTCTCCCTGGAAAGGGAAGGGGTAGGACACAAATTAAGCCTAGATATTTCAGGATCCTGAGTGTTTCATCTCCTGGATTTGGTCTCTCCATGTCTCCCTCTAATGTAGGTCTCAGTTGCAGTCCCTCCCCCCCAGGGTGATTTAGACAGAGAGTTTATTTTTTTTACTTTTTTCAACATTTATTTATTTCTTCAAGTTACATCTCAATCACAGTCCACTCCCTCTTGCCCCTCCTGGTTCCACCTTCCTGCCCTATTCCCCGTCACTCTCCTATCTGTTTTTTTTTTTAAATTAAGGTGTATCTTCCCCCCAACAGCACCCCCTTTTAGTTCAATAAAAGGCTCTTTTTCTTAAAATAATAAATACAATACACAACAATAAGAACAATTAGGCCACAATTATGAAAATTATAAGGTATAACATATATTCCTAATGTCCAGTTCATATGTATTTGGCAACTTATATTAATATTCTATTATCTATCTATCTCAATGAGTTTAAAGTTCTATACCTAACTCAGTTTCCATACTAACTTGAATTACCAACTAACAAATATCTTATTAGACCTAGAACATCCTTTTAATTCCTAAACAACTTAAAATTTAACTGTGAGACTATAACTGTCTATTCTTCAACCACGTCAGAGACTTGAGAAGGAAAAATATATCTGAATATACAGGAAGTTCAGAGTCAACAGCTCATAAAACTAAGAAATGACAGACAACTGGCTGCTTGGATAGTCCCCAACTTCTCTGAATACAGTGGAGCATCTATCTTCAGCATTTTGGCTCAGTATTTCTGACAGACATTAATTATAAAGCAGGAATTATGAAGGTCTTGCCCACCCTGTCTTGACAGAGCTAGACTGTCAACTTAACTGCTTCCAAGTTTTGTCCTTTTTGGACAGCATTGTTGCAATCCCTCTTATATGGCAGCTTCATTGTACATTCTGGGCAGGTTGCTGCTCTAAGTTTGACAACCCCAATAGAATTTATTTGTTTATCTGAACAAAATTACTTCTAGGGGATGGTTCTTATTGACTTGTTGGGTTACATGGGCATTTTCAACATTACTGCATGTGGGGCCGTGGGATACTGGGTGGAGTAGATCTCGGTCAGACCAGGGGCTCCTGCTGGTGTCTCTGTGTGTGTGTGTGTGTGTGTGTGTGTGTGTGTGTGTGTGTGTGTGT
>CAJQZJ010032244.1:1461929-1473652 GCA_907164525.1 Lophiomys imhausi
TGTGTGTGTGTGTGTGTGTGTGTGTGTGTGTGTGTGTGTGTGTGTGTGTGTATGAGGTGCTTTATAGTCAACACAATATTGAGGAATGTGTGTGTAAAGTTGACTAGAGATAAATATTGTCCCTCCACTAAACTTATTTTGACAATTATGTGTGAATTAACATAAAATATAAATAAGATGATATGTCTTAGTGATAATGCATAGATACCTCAAAATATTTCAAAATTACGTTATTGATTCATGTGTGCATATGGGGGTGCAAGCCACAGTAGGCACATGGAAGTTAGAGGACAACTTGGCAGGAGTAGGTTCTCTCTCTCTATCATGTGTATCCTGGGAATCAAACTCACGTCATCAGGACCCAGAACTAAGATTTAGACAGATCTTGATTTTAACCTGCACGCACAGGCAGCATTGGTTCTTGACATAAGCCTGTCAGACCTTGTCACTAAAATTCCTTCCCACAGGGAGATGTAATAATGCTACCCCTTCTCCTATGGTCCAAATGACTGACTGAGGCACAATCCCACTGAAGTTCACTCTAGGAAACTAATGAGTTTATTGGTCTTCTCTACAGAGCATAGGGGTTCCTTACATGAATTTGGGTGCTCCTTCCACAGTGGGCTGCTCCTAGAAAGCTTTTACCCAACAGAGACAAGGACTTCTCTATAACTGCACAGATGGAACTTCCCTCCTGGTCTTTCCCAGCCTATAGCTCCCCGCTGAGGCCACATGTGATTAAGGAAGAGTTGTGCACAATTGGTGGTAGGGAGGCTAGGTACTCAAGTGTCTTGTAACCCTCCCCATCCATCCAAGAGGGAGTACAGATAGTGAACAAGTTAGAGGTACAGCTGAACTCCCCAAGATGGCAGTTGCTTGGATTTGCAGGCAGTCAATCATGACAGGCCTCTAGCTGACATGCCAGTGGACTTATTAAGGACTACATTGATGTGTTCATTTAACAGATTTTGCTCTAGTAGCTACTTGTGCCAAATATAACCTTGAGGTATTCACGAGGGATGAAAGTGCTGTGAGTCTTGTGCACATTGCAGAATCCTACCAGTATTGTTCTAAATGAAAGTACCCATGACTACCGAGTTTAGGTATCTATGTATATTGTAATTATATTTTACGTTTTATTAAAATGGCCTAAAGGAATAAGTTAAGTGCCACATGTTCTCAGCATGTGCAGAATTGGTCGTGTGGAACAATTGAAGGACACAGTGATCTTAGAACCCGTGAAGGGCAATGATGGGCTGAGAAGATCAACAAAGGCACTAACACTCAGTTGGGAAACGGGGTCAGCTTTGGTTCTTTAGCACAGTACAGCAACTACCTAATGACACTTATGGTGAACTTCAAGTGACCAGAAAAGAAGATGGGAAATTTTCTGACATTTGCAAATGATAAGTGGTCGAAGAGATACTCTCATTACTGAATTCTTTCGTACAGTATATATGCATTGACTCACCCTACTGTACCTATAAAATGGTGCAAATATTTTGTCATGATGAAAAAAATAAGCCTAACCAAATAAAAGAGGGGACTAACTCACTTGAACAGTTCAGCACCACCAGAGCCATCCACAGTGTCCCAAACACCAAGACCATTATGTCACCAATAACTAGGTATTTTTTCTTTTAAGATTTATGTATTTGTTATGTGTGTAGGTGTTTTGCCTGCATTATGTCTGTGTACCACATGTGAACTTGATGCCCAAGGAAATCAGATTTACTAGAATTGGAGTTACAGATGGTTGTGAACAGCCATTTGGGGGCCAGGAACTGAACCCAGGTCCTTTGAAGGGCAGCCAATGCTCTTAACCACTGAGCAATTTCTCCAGATTCTTGCTTGTGTGTTTTGAGGGATAGCCTAGACTGATCTTAGACTTGTGGCAATGTTCCTACTTCTGCCTCCCAAATACTAAGATTACATGTTTGTTCAAGCACACCTGGCTCACAGTGACTAATTTTAATAGGTATTTGTACCTACAATTCATATTTCTTGTTGTCAGTCTAAAAATAATCATAAATACCATTTTGTTGGATTTACATGGTTTAGGGCTATACATACTTGCTTTGACAATGTAATTGATGTAGTTTTTAATGCAAATTATATTTTAAAAATTTATATTTTAAGGGTGGGAGGAATGTTTATCTTAAGATACTCAAATATTGAAAAATATATTTCTTTTGGTGTCTGAACACAGAGTACTGAGTTTAAAATTCTTGGCTAGCCATATTAATTGAAACAAAATTCGGGGAAAAATAGAACAATTTATTGTAACACAGGCCAAGAATGACTGAAAGTAAGTTAACTGCATTTTTCCATACCATTTATAAAACATATCTTTGTGACTCCTGAAAGGAGGTGAACTTTAGTAGGCCTACTGTGTCAAATAAGCCTTACTCTCTGAAAGACATCAGGTTCCAGTGGTGTGGTAGTGTGGTTTTGAAGGGATATCAAGAGAGTTTGTATGTGGTCTGAAACCTGTGCTGGTTTTGCTGAGACTGACCCCAAGTCTGTGCCTTTTCTTCTCCCTCACAGCTGTTACCCAGGAGGTCACCAAGCTGGAGGCCAGAGTCTCTCCAGTCAGACCTTTGTTTTTTTTTCCTGGCCCAGAGAGGCTACCATCCATTCCAGTTCAGTGAAACATTATTGAGTTTTCATTTCAAGACTTCTGGCATTACTGGAAAGAGAAATTGGACAGATGTCTTGACCATTCTCAGACATTTACTAACCTGGAGTCCACTGAAGTCAGAAAGGCCAGAAGCCGTACCCACCTATTCCAACTACAGCCTGCACGCTGTGTAATGTGTATCCATTACTGCCATTTCAGTGGGGAGGAGAGGTATACAACACACTCACAAATACGAGTGGCAAACTAAGTGGATAAGATGGTTTCCATTACTCCTTGGGTGTTTGTTTTGTTTTGTTTTTTTTTAAGTGCACATGTATCCTGTGAAGGACAGAGGAGGCCAGATGCTCCTGTGTGATGTGCTGCTGGAGACAGAGTTTGCACCTTTCTTGCACATTCTGCCAGAAGAATGGTCACATCATGTAGTCCAACCTAAAAGGCAGAAGCTATGATATCTTCACTGTCCCTGCACTGCCTTACTTCTTTAGGACATTGTTCCAAACCTTTATAGAATATCTTCTAAGTGCCTTTAATTTAACAAATTTGGCATGTTACTGAGTGCTGGGCATAAAGAGATGGACTAAAGTTCTATGTCCTCATGAGATCTTTTGCCCTCTCTGAGACTGGCATACAACAGTCACACAAATGGCTAATTACACTGAAATCAAGAACACACAAAGAAAACCTAAAGGGTCCTCAGCATTGACAATGAGGGCATTGATTTTACACTTTTAAGAATGTAGTTTCATAAGTAAGTGGACGACTGGTTTCTGGAATATGAGGGAAAAATCTAGAAAACACATAGGCTCTGTGTTGGGGTAGTGTTAAGCATTCTAAATGATAATTAATTGGTCCTGTTTGCTGTCTGTTACTTATATTGATTCTGATTGATTAAATAAAATGCTGAGGCCTGAGACTGGACAAAAACAGAGAAAGGTGGGACTTCCTGAGATTAGAACAGGAAGCCTGTGCTTTAGACAGAGGATTAATTCATTCCAGCCAGGAGCAGGAAGGAGGAACATGCTATGGGTTAGAAAAAAGAACCTCATTCCACATGGCCAGGAACATCGGCATAGTGTGGAGAATGGCAGTCCAAGGGGACGTATGCATATATGGGGTCATATTTGGGTAGTAGAATTAAGACCTAGCTTAGATGGGCCAAGATTGCTCAATTCAGGCCAAGGTTTGTTAAAATCCACGTGGTGTCCTGTGTGTTCATTTATAATGTCTGCTTAAAGATTAACAACTGCCAAACCAATTACTGATAATAAATGCTGGTTAAATAGTTTAATTAGCCATATTTCTTTTTACAGCTCTGAGGAGATAGGGGTTTGTATGCTAAACATACCAGTACCTGGCTGATCTGTGGCTCTCTTTTTTTCCATCTCCTTTTGCCATAGAAGTGCCCCATGGTTATCATTTTGCAGTTACATCCCTATTCTGCAAAATGGCTATAACGTAGTATTAATTTCTGAGCAATGCATGTACCTTTGGGGCAAACCCTTTTATTAATGCACCTTCAGAGCTCTTTTCTTCTCATACAGCTGTAACTTTATGACAAAAGTTGGATATACCTAGTGATGTGCTGTCTGCCATCTTTATGATATAAACTGAGCATGTCTCCTATTATCTCTGTTAGCCATATTAATCTATTTAATCCATATTCTCATTGACCTTGGGTAAAGCATGCCCCAAATTATACCTACCATCTTTACTTCTGAAACTATGACTTGGAACAGTCTGCTCAGGGATGTGCCTGCCTGTAATATAATTTCCTGATCTAGCACGTATAGGCTTCCTGAGTAAAATCCCCTTGATGAATTTTTTTTTTGTTCTAGAAGGGCATTGCCTATCTTTATTCTTTCAGTTTGTCAATTGTACATGCCAGTTTGCATTCACCAAGAAGTGAACCTATTGTGTTTGGTTACAGCAGGACTCACATAATTTAAATTTATTTCTTTCCAGGCTGATGTGGTAAAATCTTATGCTCCTAGAACATTTGGAGTTTTATTATTCAACTCATAGGGTACTTGTGAGTAAGCAATGTTCTTGAATTACTCTTCATCGTTTTGGACAGAGACAGCATGCAGAAGAAGGGATGACTTAGAAACAGACCCTGGGGGCTTGAAGTCCAATAGCTGGGCACCAGCATGGTGTAGACCATTTCACTTTTTGAAACGAAGACATTTTGCTATGTCTTCATTGTAGTGGAGGTTTGGATTTCTTTCAAACACAGTTATGTTGAATTAATATTAAAAAGTTGTAGGAATGCTGCTGAAAAACAGTTTCATAAAAGTGGCATACAAAATCAGCCTAAATGACTTGTATCTGTGAGGAACACCTGGCAATGCCCATGATCCTGGTCAACATGCATACCTCAGGGGGACTCTGCAAGATGGTGAATAAGCTTGGACACATTCTTATTGTCAGGAAGGCAGACTAGACCACCACTCCTGTGAATGGCAGTGTGAGAGGTGAAAGCCTATCTGGGCTTGCCAAGCAAAGACAGAGACAATAAAGAACTCTGTACTGGACATATAGACACTGGAAGAACAGAGACGCCAGACACAGGAGAGAGAGCACTTACCGCCTCAGGGGAAGAGCCAGCAGATCAGATCTTTTCAGGAAGCTGGCAGCTTAAATCTCCAAACAGAGTCCCCCCTCAGTTTCCTGAGTCCACACCTTTGGTGCAGGCATTCTGACACTCAAAAGAGGACTAGCAGAGGGACTATGGTAAGACTGAGGGTGATTCTTCCTGGGATTTTCAACTTAGTGGCATCTGGCTGACCAGTAGCTGGGGGATCAAACTAAAAGGCACTGAGCTTCCCCAAGCCCAAGTGCACTGTGGGCAGGATAGAGACTACATAGTGGAACTCGCTGGCCCCTCCTCTCCTGGCCCCTCAGCTGGGCACTCCACTGGGCACTCAGGGTACAGCATCTACATCTCAGCCCAGAATAGTAAAGCAGTTCTGGACCATTGGGTGCTTCCTGAGCAAGTGGGCTGCACCAGGCCACAAAGCTTCTGACAGAGAGGCACAGGCTCATCCTGAGACTCATCTGAGAGTAGCTTTGGAGGACCATAATCACAGTCCTGATACCCTATCTACAGAGAAACTTCCAGAAGCCCCTACAGCTCAGGCAGGCTGGACTGGAACACAGTGATTCTGGCCGGGAAAAGGAAGCTGAGCATCCCTGAATCCAAGCACCATGGACAGGGTGTGAATGCCACATCACATCTCCCTGCTAGCACCTGCCTTGCCCCTCAGAAGAACACCCAGGCTACAACACAGAAAGCTCTGACCCTGGAGCAGTGAAACAACCCTGGACCATTGCTCACTGCTTGTGTACCAGATCACAGTGCTTCTGGCTGTAAGGCACACGTGGAACATGAGAACCCCCTGAGAGAAGCTTGAGAGGTCCACGATCAAGGTACTGAGACATAAACTGCAGGGGAACTGCAGCTCTAACCTACAATTTGTGGCCTCCTGACTCCCACTGACATCACTAAGAAGACCAGCTGGATCTCAGGAACCTGCAGGCAGGAATAACACCTCAACTCCTGACCTGAGTACCCAGTTGGGACACAACAGGAAGGGGTGAGCTGTGGGAGGCCCACTGAGAACCAGCCCCCAACAGAAGGCCCCATACAGCCTGTGGAGAGCTGTAGATAACCAAGATTGTATGGACTCTACACCAAAGCTCCTTCCTTGGCACCAAGTCCAGAAGGCACTAGGAACAAACAGCTAAGGACAACCAGATGACTAAAGGCCAAAAAAGGACAAAAGTCAGGGAAATATGACTCTAACAAAATTCAGCTATGCTAGTACAGCAACCTCTGACCATCCCACCACAGCTGAAGCACATGAAAAAGATGACAAATCTATACTTGGGAAGTTATAGAGGACTTACAAGAAGAAATTAAATCCCTGAAAAAATTTAAAGAAATCACAATTTTACAAATGAAAGCAACAGAGAATTCCATTGCAGACCTCCAAGCTAACTCAGTCAAACAAAATTGGGAAAGAGACAAGGATATGAAAGATTTGCAGGCAAAGATAATCAAATTGGAGCAGGGAATGTATAAAACAGTTCAAGACTTGAAATTGGAAATAGAAGCAATAAAGAAAACACAAGCAGAGACAATCCTGGAAGTGGAAAACCAAGAAAGAGAACAGGAACTACAGACATGAGTATCACAAATAGAATACAAGAGATGGAAGACAGAATCTCAGGCATGGAAGACTCAATTGAAGAAATCAGCACAACAACCAAAGAAATTAAGAAATCTAAAAAAATTCCTCATCCACAACATCCAAGAAATCAAGCAGTCAATGAAAAGATGGAACCTAAAAATTATAGGCAAAGATGAAAGAGAAGACTCCCGACTTCAACATCCAGGAAACATCTTCAACAAAATCATAGAAGAAAACTTCCCAAACCTAAAGAAAGAGATGCCCATAAAATTCTAAGAGGCATACAGAACACCAGATTAGACCAGAAAAGAAATTCCTCTTGCCACATAATAATTGAAACTCCAAATGTACAGAACAAAGAAAGAATATTAAAAGCTGTAAGAGAAAAAGGTCAAGTAACATATAATGGTAGACCCATCAGAATCACATCTGATTTCTCCTCAGAAACTCTAAAAGCCAGAAGATACTGAGCTGACATCCTACAAGCCCTAAGAGAACATAGGTGCCAGGCCAGACTACTACACCCAGCAACACTTTCTGTCACCAAAGACAGAGAAAACAAGATATTCCATGACAAAACCAAATTTAAACAATATCTGTCCACAAATCCTGGTCTATAGAAGATCCTAGAAGGAAAACCAACCCAGAGAAGATAACTACACCAAAGAAAACATAGGAAACACAAAACTTCTCTAAAGCTAAACCAAAAGAAACACACAAACACACAACCACCACTTACATAAAAATAATAGGAAATAACAACCTATGGTCATTAATATCTCTCAACATCAATGGACCCAACTCCCCAATAAAAAGACACAGGTTTACAGAATGGATCTTTAAACAAGACCCATCATTTTGCTACATACAAGAAATGCACCTCACTAATAAAGATAAACTCCACTTAAGAATAAGGGCTGGGAAAAGGTTTTCCAAGCAAATGGTCCCAGGAAGCAAGCTGGAGTAGCTATCCTAATATCAAAATCAGAAATGAAAAGGGAGAAATAACAACAGACATTGAGGAAATCCAGAGAATCTTTAGGTCCTACTTTAAAAATCTGTACTCCACCAAATTTGAGAACCTAAGCAAAATGGACAACTTTCTTGATAGATTCCGACTACCAAAGTTAAACCAAGATCAGGCTAACAGATTAAACAGTCCTATAACCCCTCCTTATTTTAAATGATCTCTGGATTGCTTAACATGCCCGATGCAAGGAAATAATCACTCTGCTATATTGCCTAAGGGATTATGACAAGGGACAAAGCTTTTATGTGTCAGACCAGTACACACATACAGTTTCACCAAGAATTTTTGGTCTATAGTTGGTTGGATCTGAATATGTGAAAGTCGGTGTCATGGAGAACTGACAGTACATGTTAGATGAAAAAAGCTTGTATATACTTATTTCTTCCAGGTTGACGCCCACCTCTGTTATTCAACTCCTTTCTCTTCTGGTGATCAGCAGGCTCTGTAAGACGATTTAGGATAAGAGATCATGTATATCAAGTGACACAGACACTCAGAAGGTTCATTACAGGATCTGAAAGAGTTAAGTCTCTACAGCAATATGTCACGCAGTGGGCCTTTAGATATTAATTTCTCTATGAAGGCCTCTGTTATCTCAATACCCTGCTTGAATCTATCTCCTAAATTTTAAGCAATCAGTTAGTTTAAAACCAACTCAAACTAGTGTTTTTTCTAGTCATTTTGAGCCAGACTGCTTTTGAACCAGAATGGCCAGAACTGCTGTTCTCTCTTTAAATGCCATTCTACTTCTGCTAGATCTACCCTAGCCATGTGGACTCCATTCTGCTGCTAGCCACTGGAATTCTAGGACTCAGAGAGCTCCTGTTGGAATGCTTTCAAAGGTACCTGCCCCATAAGAGTTGCCCTGTTTGCCTCTGCTTCTTAGCTATGATTGTGCGAACACCTCTGGGCAGATTACTACTGAGAGGTTCCCCACGTGTGAACCTGTCCATGTACCATGAAGATTGCTGTGTGCTATTTGATGTCTCCTCCTGTCAAATTTTTTCTCTGGTAGTTCCTAAGTTTTCTAAACACTGTCTCTATAGGATACAAGAATGGAGAGGAGTCAGATTTAGCTTATGAAAATGATAAGTTAAGATACTGGGATGTTACTTCTCATGAAGACTATGAGCAGGAGAGGGACACATTCTTTTTTATCCTGTAGGAAATTTACTTTGGCTGTAGAATACAGAATGAGTTAAAGGGACCAAGAATGGAGGTAAAGGTACTGTTGTCTGAATCAATGAAAACAGTGCTAGGACAAGTTGTAAGGAGAAACCAGTTATGAGGTTTGTGGGCCAACTAGAGATTGGAGATGGTATGAGTGAAAAACAGTGTGAAACATCAAGGAAGATTTCCATTGTATGTTCCACAAAACTGGAACCATTAACCTTGGAAAAGTCAACATATCACAGAGATCCTGGCACATCAGTGTTTATTGTAGGACTAGGCATGATATGTAAATTATGGAATTAATGTAAATGTCCAACAGCAGAGAAATGGATAAAGAAATAATATATATGCACAATGGAATTTTTCTCAGCCATAAAGAGGAATTGAATTATGTCTTTGAAAGAAAATGGATGCAACTGGAATAGTTGAGTTGAGAAATATAAACATCATGTTTTCTTCCTTGAGGATTCTATATAGATACATAAATTACATGTATATAATACATGAAAGTAGAAGCAAATTTTCCTAGAGGAATGAAGGTGAATTTTGGGAGCATCCAGGAGTATTGAGTTTGTAGGTATATACTTAAAGTACAGTGTGAAAAGTGTTTTTATAAAATTATACTTTTGTGAAAGTCTTCTTATGAAATTCACTATCAAATATAATGGATGTATAGTTAAAATATATTTGAGAATGGAGAGAGAGAGAGAGAGAGAGAGAGAGAGAGAGAAAATATACGAAAGCAGGGTTGAGAAGACACTGAGCTATTTGGCTGGGTTCAGAGAAAGTAAAGTGAAGAAATGAAAAGTAAATACTTTGATTTCCAACAGTCTGTACACTGGTTCCAATTATTCGGCACACATTGCAGCTTATTTCTTTGGATTCTCTGAAGTACCTACTTAATCTTTCAATAAATATTTTCAATAACGTCCTGAGTAATATGTACAGGAAATCTTAAGTCCAGACAGGTTAAGTATTTTGAAGGTAAAGAGAAAGCTGCCAAAAGATCTGGGAACAGTCCCAGGACTCGAGACCATTCTCTTTGAAGGAGCTGTTGGCAAGATTAGAGGCAGGGGAAAATATCTTCAAACCTCCATCAGGGCCCATGTAGGGATGCTATGTGGTTTTGAGATTTATTTTAGTAGCCTTTGATTTTCTAAATACATAGTCTCACTTATTTGTTAATATTTAGTAAGCAACTATTCTTCATCCTATTGTTCATAGTTCCAATTCTTTAGTGAGCAATTAAATTTCTAATCTGAAGTAGAGAGGGTACCTCCTCTTAACTGTCAGAACATGCAATTCCTAATCTTTGAGTTAATAAGAACCCCAGATCTTTACCATAACAGAAAAGCCCCTATGATATACATGCTATATTTTATATATTAGTACTTACATCTTTGTGTATATTTATGTCAACAAACTACATGGGTACCTTTCTAATTTAGGAAAAAAAAGCAAAATTAAGCAAGAAATGAAGAATTGGGACTAGGAAATAATGACTGTTGCCAGGAAGCCTAGATATAGGAGTTTCAGACAGTATAAGTAATTTCTGTTTACAAGAAAATTTTTGATCAGTTTTTTTAAGTGTACATCCTTGAGATTTTCATATTAAAATAAAATGTTAAAGCAAGGAGAAACTGATTTATTTCCCAACTATCTACCAAAACAAACTCTATTCAGGCTAATTCAGAAAGTATTACTCTGTCTGCAATCCTGGTGGGAAATAGGAGAGTAGTTTAAAAAAATTTTTTCAGTAAACATACTTTTGGATAAGACAAATAACCATGTACAGAAGTAATTTATTCAGAAAGTATTTTTATTTTCACAGACTTTTTCTAAAACCCTTAACACAGTGATAACAATTATGCATATTTATGGGTGATTTTAATCATGAGCTATTTCAATAATGTATACACTATTTAGTGATGAGTATCATATCCAGCACCTCAAATATTTATCATTCCTTTTTGGTTGGGACATTCAGATCCCCTCTGCTGGTTATTTTGAAATGTACAACTAATTGCTTTTGAACTTAAATTTTCACAAACTGTTAGATGTTTTCCCTCCAGTGCAGCTGCAGTCCTGTACTTGTGAACTGTCCTTTCTGTCCTTCCTCTCTCCTACAGCCCTGCCCATCCTTCACAGCCTCTGGAAACCATTCTTCCATTTCCATGAAGTCAGCTTTTAGGTTTGTCTCTTGGAGTCTCCCTGATCTCCTGTGGGAGATAAGAAAAGGGGACATTTCAAAGACAAAAGATCTCAAGAAAAAATACTTTCTGAATACATTATTTC
The DNA here is from genome assembly GCA_907164525.1 of Lophiomys imhausi. Classification (NCBI taxonomy): domain Eukaryota; kingdom Metazoa; phylum Chordata; class Mammalia; order Rodentia; family Muridae; genus Lophiomys; species Lophiomys imhausi. The sequence goes on from CAJQZJ010032244.1 coordinate 1,473,259, forward strand.
TGTACATGGCTATTTGTCTTATCCAAAAGTATGTTTACTGAAATTTTTTAAAACTACTCTCATATTTCCCACCAGGATTGTTGACAGAGTAATACAGGGATGAACTCATCATCTCTGCTTTTGATTATCATTGGCTGCTTATCTGACAGCTATAAGTGGAACTTTAAAACCTACTCTTCCCCTAAGCAAAACTCAGCTGTCCACGCATCATATTGGTCTTAGAGTCTGAGTGCACGCAGTCTTTTATGCCTTGGTAAATTTGCTCATTTATTTAAGTCCCAGACTTGGGATCTTTTGTCTTTGAAATATCCCCTTTTCTTACCTCCCACACTTAGGTCTTTTATTCATATCTATCTATCTATCTATCTATCTATCTATCTATCTATCTATCTAT
>CAJQZJ010032244.1:1473662-1499097 GCA_907164525.1 Lophiomys imhausi
TATCTATCTATCTATCTATCTATCTATCTATCTATCTATCTATCTATCTATGTATCTATCTATCTATCTATTTATTTATATTTTAAATTTGGCTTTATTTTTGTCATATAAGACATATATAATGAAATTTTATTATGTTACATTTTTTATAATTATGTATGAATATAAAATTATATATTATAATTATTTATATTATTCATTTATGTTAACATATAAAGTTGCATGTATTTGGGCTAATGAGATGTCTTAGTGGATCAAGGTGCTTGTCCTGCAAACCTGGTGAATGAGTTAGATCTCTGGAACCCATGTGAAAGGTGAAAGGGACGAAGTGACTCCTTTATATTGTCCTCTGGTCTCTGTGAGTGTGCCATGGCACGTTGCCTATGCACACACATCATACATGCACACACACACACAGACACACACACACACATACAGACGCACACATAAACACAACAAAAGTTGTACGCATTTGTCATGACATTATGGAGATGTCAAATACAGTTCCTTGATAGACATGTTTCCTCACATAGCTATCTTTTTTTTTTTTTTTTTTTTTGTGGTGAGAACGTCCAGCTACAGTGTTTTCAAGAACACTCTGTAATCTCATCAGTTGTACTCTATGCTGGACACTAGGTGTCTTATTCTATGTATGAGTCCTTTCTGGGACATCCCCTCCCCCCTCTCACCACACTGCTCCTGGCAACCATCAGACTGCTCTCTAGTTCTATGAGATCAGGGAAAATAGGAACCATTTCAGATTCTCAGAGGCATTTTTCTGTGTCTGGCTTATTTCATTTTCTATAATGTCTTACAGGTTCAACCATATAATGGTTGTAAATGGCAGGATTTCCTTCTTTTGTGACGGGAGGGTATTGCATTTAAATCTTAAGCACAACTGAGCCAGTGCTGTAGGCTCATTCTGTCAGTTTCTCTCCACTCCACTGATTGCATCTTGCTTTACTATAAACCGTGTCTCAACTAAACTGTTTTAATGTGTCCTACTTATCTTTGGTTGCCAGCTTGACATAAACTAGACTCATCCAGAAACTGGGAAGAAGCCAGAGAATGAGCCAGTTAGCAGCCTTCCTCCATGGTTCCTGCCTCCAGGTTCCTGTCTTGAATTCCCAACATGACTTCCTTCAATGAAGGACTGTGACCTTGAAGTATAATCCAAATAAACTCTTCTTCCAGCTAGTTCTTTTGGTTAGAGTGTTTATCACAGCAACAGAAAATCAAAGTAGAACAGGGTGGCTTATTTTGTCTTCCAGGATGTTTTAGCTGTCCTGTAATAGGGCCTTCAACTCTCAGTCTGCAACAATAAATATTTCATTGGAGGCACTCTTCTGTTCCATTAAGAATAGTCTGAGGTACATCTGTTGACTTCAGGTCCTAGGGGACTGGATCAGTCATCACCTCAAGCCTTCCCAGCTATTGTAGTAAAGGAAAATAAGTGTAAGAACACTGGATGGCCACATTACGACAATTGAATACCTCATTCTTGATCCTTAGCAAAGGTTTTTGCCTTCTCATGGTTTAGTGACTAGAGCTGCTCACAGGACCTCTGTGAAACAGGAGAGTGCCAGGAAAGGCAACAGTTGTACATATACAGTGTCAAGCTATCTATTGCTAGTCCTGCCTTCTTTCAATTCTCTGAAATTGTCCACCCAAAGGACACTTTCCAAGCTTCATTATTGTACATAAAGTATCCTGAATTTTGGTGGTATTAGAGATCCTTCGTACCTTGACCCTCATCACCCTCCTCTCTAATCCATAGCTGTTCCTGACTCTACCATGTGATCTCACCACACATAATTTACACTCAATCCTTCTACCCTGCATGTGTGGAGCAGCATCATCCTATGGTGTGGAACAGCCTGTTCAATACTTGGTTGGCTTGTCATGCCTTGATCTTATACTTTGGTTCATATCTTAACTATTACAATCTCAGAGACATCACCCCCAGATTTCCATTGAGCCCCATTTATTTACTTCAAAGCTCTGTTCTTCAACTGTCTGAAATCATTTTGTCTTAGAAATGAGTGTGCTTAGTTTTTTTGGTGTGTGTATGTATTCACAAAAACATATGCATGTGTTTTTATTCATGTGGAGGCCAAAGGTCAACAGTCAGTATATTCCTAAATCACTATCATCTTATATATTCATTTAAAGACAAGTTCTGAACCAGGAGCTTATCGATTTTGCCAGACTGATTGGCCAGTAAGCTCTAGCTATATTTCTATCTCTACCTCCCCAGCCATGGGATCTCAAGTATGAGCTATCCTTCCCTGCCTCTCATGTGGGTGCTGGGATCTAGAATAAGACCCTCAGGCTTACAAAGTATGTTCCCTGCTGACTGAGCCATCTTCCAGCCCCTAAAGTTGTTTTACCTTCTTATTAGTCATGACTATTATGAAAATTTAATAATGCAAAAGGCACAGGGGAGGGAGAAGGATGGGAACTTACAGACAAAGGGGATGAGTTAGAAGGTGTCAGAATTTGGGACGTGTACCTCTGGGGAGGTCTTTTACTTGAGTGGTTATCAGGGCTTGCTACAAAATATAAGTAATATAAACTATTGAGGAAAGCCTCCACCTGGGTACCCGGCCACCTGATCATAGCTACTGAACAGTTAGGTGAGACTCAAGAGTGAAGTGGCCAGCCTGCTGACTCAGCACATACAAATTATAGGGGTGTTTTGTACAATTAGTAACTTGAAAATCAGGTAAAAGTGTTTAATAGATTAAAAAATGTTTAAAATTACAGAAAATGCACCAAAGGGCACAAGAATATGGACTTTTTTCCTGTCAGTGAGACACTTTTCCATAGTGGTGCTACCTTGTAGGCCCCAAGTGTATGAGGAGGCTCTTGGCCCTCATATAACTGCTGAACTGGGGCAGGGGACTAATATGTAGGGACACTCCACTCCGGAGGAGTGGGTTGAAGGGATAAAGGGTAGAGGGTGGGAGGCTGGGACTGGGAGGGGTGGAAAGAGGGTACTATGATGGAGATGTAACCTGAAGTAATAAATAAACATAAAAAAATTAAAGTAAAAAATGATGAGAAGCTAAAGTGATTATCTCAAAAATTTAACTCAAGACTTTATTCTAAAATAAATGGAATCTTATATATCTCTCAGTAGCCACATAAAGGGAAGTTTGCCATTTGAGAAATATACATGTATATATATATAATATATGTATATAATATGTAATATATATATTATGACTTTAGCATGAGTGGGCATATGCCATGCAAATATTTTCCTAAAGGACAAAATGAGCAATGAGCTTGGTAACATTTTTTACAATTGGGAACAGCTTACATAAAAGAAGAAGGCATAAGTGAGGTCAATCACAGCATGTTCCAATTTTGTGGCTTTATGGATATCTGCTTTAACAGCAATCAAGCTCAGAAATACATGGTTGCTACAATGATGAGATATTTAGGTCAGATGTTTCCAGAAAGTTGGTGAAGTAATTTGAACTGGAGGTTGCTGGCAAGAAACTAGAGCAGGAAGCTAGACAGAGATGAGATTTTGATGTGGAAGTTTCCAGATCTATTTTCTTACATTAACTGAGGATTATTCTGCTTCTTCATGAAGACTGGACAGGGGCAAGAAAGAGATGAATGGAGCAGGATTACAATATTTCCCTGCTTTATTTCCTTTACAAGAGGGGAAGTGGCTTGATAAGATAAACTGAAAGCATGCAACTTCTTGTTAAATAGAAACAGAGATATTGGTTAGTACTGCTATAAACAGTCTGATTTTTTTTTCTTAAAGCTAGCATTTGTTAGGAATGATGATATGGAAGCCCCATTGCTATCCCCTCAGTCCTCAGAACAGCGCCACTGAGGAATAGACATTCAAGTATTGTATTTATAGTTATAAGAAAAAGAACCATTTTTTGGACTGAAAGGGAGAGCTGTTGGGGGGAAAAAAGAAATACCTTAAACTAAAAAAAAAAAAAAAGAAGGGAAGAGGATGAGGGGGTTGAGGGGGAGGAGGGTGGAAGGGTGGGACTGGAGGGGGGAGGAGGGAGGGGATTGTGATTGAGATGTAACTTGAAGAAATAAAAAATAAATTATTAAAAAAAAGAAACTGAAGGCATAAAATTAAAAAAAAAAGCAAAACTCACTCTACATATCCTGAGAAGATCTGCGTAATTTTGCCAGGATTTGGATGCAGGGATTGAATGGGATTTGATGGTTCTCTTTAATTCTATTTCTTTAATCCAAGTGACTCCCTATTCTCCATTCCTGATGTTTGTTGTGGGGTATCTGCCAGAGAATACTCCTTAGACATGGATCTAAGCCAATAGAAAGCCCTTATTAGCCGGCCAGTGACTACTCTGTGTGTTCAGAATCTCAGTGTAGCACTGAGCCTTTCTTAGGGTGCACTTTTAAGCAGAACACCAATATCCAGGGTTGACATACTTCAGTTACAAGAACAGTTAGCCAGAATCGGAACTACAGAAGCCAAAAGGCAAGGTTAGTACACAGAGACTTTCCCAGAACTTTGATCGATTAGGTCTTTGTTCTCATTTTTTTTTTTCTTTTGGCTAGTGGTGCTGTCTATGTGCTGAGTCTTATGCCCTGAATGGAACTTCCATCACAGAGTCATTTGTGTAAAGGTCTGGGGACCTGTCATAATGTTCTATTGTTATTATTATTATTATAATGCAATGTCTCTCCATGTAGTCTTGGCTGTCCTGGAACTCATTATGTAAACCAGGTTGTCCTTGAACTCATAGAATCCACTTGCCTCTGCCTCCCGAGTGCTGGGATTAAATGTGTGCACTGCCATTCCTGGTTCCTGCTGTTCTTTTTAAAACAAACATAGCTATATGAAATGTCTAATTTCTTATAGGAAGAAGAGTATTTATTAACTTACCTTCTTCTAGATTTCTTATTATTTAAGGGTACTAGAAATATACTTCTTCTTTGGGGGTTAAACAAATAAAATCAAAATATAGCCAAGGAAACAGCAAAAGAAAAATATTTGTTTGAAACAGAATATTTAGAGGAATTTTAGCTAATAATACTTTATTTAATTTTTAAAGACTTTTATTTTATTTTATTTTATTTGTGTGAGTGTTGGCCTCATATGTGGGTGTACACCACATGTGTTCAGCATCCTTAGGAGCCAGAAGGGAGTGTCAGAGTCCCTGAAACTGGAGTTACAGATGTTGTGAGCTGCCTTGTGGGTGCTGGGAACTAAACCTGGATCCCCTGCAAGAGCAGTCAGTACTCTACATGGCTGAGCCACCTCTCTAGCATGTATGTGGATGGAGAAGACAACTTGTAGGAGTCAGCTTCTCCCTGTGGGAACTGAAGTCAGGTCATCAGGTTTGGTGGCAGGGACCTTTATCTCCTTGGCCATCTCATGGACCTTGAGTGAGTTTTGGTTGATGTATTTATTGCTCCTGTTGCTCATTGTTTCTTACACTGTGGTCACTTGTATGTTATGTGCAGAGGAGGACATGGATTCTCAACAAACTTAACAGCTTATTTTTCATCTGTTTTAGAAATTATTTTCAGGAAGGCAGAAGGATGCTGGGCTGTGTCTAAGCAAGGTTCTGAGTTAATTCAGTAGTCCTTTAGGACAATCACCACTGCTCATGGGGACGCTCACTTCCGCCCTGTTATGCAGCCCTGAACTTTAAGAAATGCATCTTATTACTCTTGGAATATCTGTCTAGTGTCCACCCTGACACTGCCTTGAGCCTCCAGACAGATACAGTATATCAATTCTTAGGCAGCTGGTGCTGGGGTTTCCACCACCTAGGGCAATATCAGCATCAGTATCTCTGATTTTTCTGACTACTTTTTGAGAAGTTGGCGTAATCAGAGCACGGACCACAATTTTACCCTCTACAGTAGCAATGACTTCACTTCCAATATGCCTGCATCCCCAAGCAGACATGGTCCTTACAGACTGGGTCTCGTGTAAGCTGGCCTGTTTCTGGAAGCAGTCACTGAAGATGTGTGACCAGGGAGTGTTTGTATAAAAATACCTCTTCAGCATTTAGGATTTGAGACAACACATTCCAAGTTAGATCTTTGCATTCATACTTCCGTCGGGACCACCATGATAACTACTGCAGTTTTATCCCTTTTGTGTCACTTCACAGAGACCCAGCACATGTCTGACATACACCAGTGCCCTGTGCCTGATGAGGATATACAGACATAGGCATAACTCTCGCAGTTATCAAAACCCCATGCTTTATTTCATATGTAACTAATTTCTTCTGTCTGTTCATAGCTTACTGTGGCCCAACTTTGCTAATTTTGGCGAGGATTTGAGGGTTGCCCCCCATGGGTAGATGTCATTATAATCCAGAGATTCCATAATTCTGTGGCTTGAGAGTCAACCCATAAGTCACTCAAAATATATTTCAATTTCTTCTTCCTTCCTTTTTTCCTTCCTCCCTTCTTTCCTTCCTCTTTCCCTGCTTCCTTTCCTCCCCACTTCTCCCTTACCCAACAAAAATAATCATAAAATAAGAATGATTGCAATTTACCTGTTGAATATAAAATAATAATAATTTACATATACAATTATATTTCATGTGAAGATTGGCATTTAGGGAGCTCAGGTTCCATACAATAGCTCAGTAGTCTGGCACTCCCGGCTACTTTGAGATTTCTACACTGTTATCCATGGGGAATAATTTTCACTCTTCTGATATATACATTGTGCCTCTAGCCTCCACAAATACATTCTATGTGGAGAGAGAGAGAGAGAGAGAGAGAGAGAGAGAGAGAGAGAGAGTGCACTTACATTTGCCTTTAAGGTACCTGATATGAGATATTAACCTCACCTCTCCTAACACCTTACTGATTGGGTTATATGGATATATTGTCTGGACATCTCCACAGGTCACAGGTCACAGATAATTGACAAGAGGCTGGAGGGATAATATCTCTCCCTACTGACAAGGCACCATTGCAAAAAAAAAAAATCAGAACTCTTATTGAAACATGCTCAGACATTATCCCCTGGCCCCCACTCATCCACACACACATTATCCAGAAGTTCATTTTTAGAGTAAGAAAATTGCATTTTATATGTCAATTGAAACTTGACTCAGTTAAAATGAGCTCCATACCCATTTTGAATTATAACTGAACCTACTGTGTAAATGCCTCAACCTTTGCTTTAGATGAGTAAACATTGTGCTGCCATTTGTATGATCTTAGCAACTTAGTCTCTGTGATTCTTCATTGTTTCATATAAAATACCTATAATAGCATATTACTTGCAGATATGCTGATATATTTGAATAGTATAACTTGTGAAAAATTAATGTAATATTGAGCATATTGCAAACAATAAAGTTGGTTAATTCTTTCTTTTTAAGTCCTAAGTCCATGAAAATAAGAGATAAACAAGTCACAGTCCCTTCAGTAAATGTAGGGCTGTGGCCATTGTGCTGGAGAGAAGGAAAGTGAATATAGATTGGTCATAGACACTAGGGAAGAAATTACTACTATTATTGTGCTTAGTGGTTATAGTATTAAATACACTCTCATCACTGTATTTATCACAGTGCATTTCTCAACACTTATCACAGAAGCTTCCTCTTGCAGTATATAGTGATTAACACAGAGACCCCCAGCTGCTCATGGTGCAGAGACTAAGAGTGCAGAATGCCCAGAACTAAATGAAACATCTACATCACACCCCCTCTTCCCAGGGCACAAGGATCATTGTGGAAGAGGGGCTGAAAAGAATGTAAGAGCCAGAGGTGTAGATGACATACATGGAAATAGTGTCCACTGGATAAAGCAGGGTAGTTGCATATATTAACTTGAAGTGGTTGTGGCAGTATATGCGAAACTTGTACAAGCTCAAGTTGGAGAAAATCTTAGCAGAGAGAAGACAGGTAGGTACAAAGCCCTAGTTGAGAAGCTATTGGCAATTGATAATTGCTGGGAGAAGGAAATCAATTTTCTTTAATCCTTTGACCCCTGGTAAGTTGACCAAGCTCCAGGGGAAAACCTCACACCCAAGAATATTTGAGTAACATAATTGTATTTGATGATGAAAGAGGGCAGAATGTTGGGTGGGTAGGGAGGTGAGGTGGATCTTGGAGAAGTTGGAGAAGGAGAGGTGAGTATGATCGGATTACACTGTATGAAATTCTCAAAGAAGTGATAAAATATTTTAAGAAAAGAAGTTTTTTTTAATAATTTATTTTTTATTTCTTCAAGTTACATCTCAATCACAATTCCCTCCCTACTCCCGCCTCCAGTCCCACCCTTCCACCCTCCTCCCCCTCAACCCCCCATCCTCTTCCCTTCTTTTTCTTTTTTTTTTTTTTTTAGTTTAAGGTATTTCTTTTTTCCCCCCAACAGCTCTCCCTTTCAGTCCAAAAAATGGTTCTTTTTCTTAAAACTATAAATACAATACAAAACAACAGAAATAAATAGGCCACAATTATAAGAGTTATATGGCTTAGCATACATTCCCAATGTCCAGTCCATATGTATTTGGCACCTGACTTTAACATTCTACTATCTAACCATCTCCATGTGTTTAAAGTTCTATATCTAACTCAGCTTTCATACTAACTTGCCTCATAATTTTAAAAATATCTTCTTAGATCCAGAACCCCCTCTTGATTCCTAAACAACTCAAAATTTAACTATGAGATTCTAGCTATCTATTCTTCAACCACCTCAGAGACCTGAGAGGGATAAATATATCTGATTATATAGGAAGTGCAGGGCCTGCAGCTTCCAAAACTAAAGAATGACATACCAGTGGCTGCCTGGACAGTTCCCATTTTCTCTAGAAAAGAAGTTTTTATGACATTTGGAATTCTTATCTGACTATATGGTCTTGAGTAAATCATTTTTCTTGATTCTAAATTTTAAAAAAAGAGTAGAATGTCAACAATTATAATACATGTAAGGTTTCAGAAGGGTCAAATGATAATGTATTGGCACACTTGGAAAAATTCTAGCACTCTGCTTCAATATTAGTTTTAGGTATAGTTGGTACTAATGCATCACCAAATTTGCACTGCCTAAATTATGCTGAAATATTCATAACCTTTTGTATAATCCTTTGATGTGTATGTTATTTATCCCCCTTTGTTAGGAGGAAAGGAGACACAGTATTTTAGCCTCACAGCACATTCTTGCTAGGAGCTAAGAGCTCACTGCCAGGTGGGTTTATCCAAAAGTAATATTCATAAAACACCCTTTAGTTATTCTATTAATGGAGTACCTCAGTGCACAAGGAAAGCGTGCTTGTAACTGAGGGCAATTTAATTTGGTCAGCTCTTAGAGAATGTAGTGAAATACTGGAAGTCAGTCCTGGCAGCTGGGCTCGGGCGCTGGAGTGCTCTAAATGTTCTGGTGAGATCAATACTTAAAGTGAGGCCATGGGAGATTTTCATGGATACACAAGCTGTGACTTAGAACAGTTGGGAAAATGATTAAAAGGAGGCTAAAAAGCAGGGAGATGACTAAGAGACTATTTTAACATCTTGTTTCAGTCTAGAGTAGGGCATTTGGTCATCGGAAGACTCCACGGTGAGTCTGTGTCTAGGAATGCGAATGTGCATTATTAAGCAATGTGTTCAGGAGAAGACTGTCCATGTGTTACTTTGGACAGACTTCAGGTATGCATAGGAGGGATCAAGGAAGATGACAGTCAAAACTCTGTTAGCAAACTTTCTGGGGAAAGGCCTTTGCCATTGTAGCACTACTTGTGACTTTACCTGTTTTTTTGTTTTGTTTTGTTTTTTTTCTTGATTGCTTCAAGCTCATCTCTGATTGGGGCATGTTTTGTTTTCTTGGGTTCTACCCTCCATGTTACACATGTAGGTTTTATTATTCTATGTATGTGCTGAGGCCAACTGCTTAGGTTATCACTGAAAAAAAAAATAGATCCAGACTTCCAGGAGAATATTGGGAACAGTACCACACAACTCATGACAATCTTTAGCCAGAAGCCCAACTCAGTTTGGAGGCAGAAAGCATGGAAAGTGTAGGCAGCAGCCTTTAATATCATTTTTTCACAGTGGCAGGCCTAGCATTGGCCAGCTTGAGTAAGTTTAGTGTGCTGCAAGGGCCCAGGTTACCCTTAGTGGTTGGCTGGCTGTCTCGGGGTGATTGGCATAGATGGGTTGTAGTCTAACATAGAGAACCTGATGTGTGAGGCGCTTGGGGTGTGGACGCTCAGCAGGTTGGTTTTGTATGAATGAACAGGCATATAGTGTTCGTTATCATGATGGTAGCTTGATAAGCATTTTCAAGTAGACACTCTACGTCCTTCCCCCTTCTAATCTCCCATCAACCTTTGCTTTCATGTCCTATGTGTTCTATTGTCTGCCTCTCTCAGAATTTTTTTTTGGTTTTTCTTTCTAGGTTTTTAACTTTTACCTGCATTTATAACCATTAATACACGTACAGGTGCACATTCCAAGCTTCCTTTTTTTTTTTTTTGCACGTTTCATGGTTTGATTTTTCTTTGGAGCTAAATAAAATTCCATTGTGTGTATATGTACCACATTTTCATTCTCTACTCATCTGTTAATGGGTATCCTTGCTGGTTCCATTTCTTTGCTGTTGTGAATAGAGTAGCAATAAACACGGATGTAAAAGTGTCTCTGTGAAGGATATGGGGTCCTTTGGGTACATACTCAGGAGTGGTATATCTATATAATAAGGTTTCTTGTGATAACTCTAAACTGATTTCCACAATGGCTGTACTATTTTGCAGTCTCACCAGCAGTGAATAAGGGTCTTTTTTTGCTACAGACTTCTAGTGTTTCTTCTCTGATTTCTTGATGATAGCCATTCTGAGGAGGGTAAGCTGGTGTCTTAGGGAAGTTATGGTTTCCATTTCCCCCATTTCCCCAATGGCTGTGGATGTTGATAGTTATTGGTAATTTTTTTTTTTACCTATCAATGGGACAATTTGCTGTAGGGGTGCTAGAGGAAGCTCTTAGCCCTCATATGACTGTTGAACTGAGAGGGGCTGATTTGTAGGGATACTCCACATCGGAGGAGTGGGATGGGTGAGAGAGGGAGGAGAAGGAGGGAGGGTGGAACCCGGAGGGGTGGAAAGAGGGTACTATGATGGAGATGTAACTTGATGTAATAAATAAATATTATAATAAAAATAGTTATTGGTCATTTTAAAAGAAGTGTCTATTTGTACATCAGCCTATTTTTGATTGATTGATTGAGAGAGTGCAATCTTTTAGTTCTTTATGAATCTGGATATTAGCCGCCTCTGATGTACATGGCAATGATTTTCTCCTATTCTGTTGGCTGTCCACTTTGCTGATAGTTTCTCTTGTTGTGCAGAAACTTTTAAATTTCATGTACTATCATTTGGCCATTTGTCAATTCTTGGGCTATGTAAGAATTTCAGTTCCTATGTAACTGGAACCCCTTTTAGGAACCTCCTGTTTGTGTATATAGCTTGAAGAGTGATCTCTCTGCTTTCCTCTAGAAATTTCACTAATTAAGTTTGGAATTAAGGCTTCACTTGTCTATTTTAATGCTATCCATATTCACAAATCCCATTCGTGTCTTGGTTTTCTGTTTTCTCTTTGTAAAGGTGGATTCAGATTAAATAGTCTCTATATTCTGCCAGCTTTAGTGTTCTATGATGCTAACATAAGAAAGGCATATGGTGCCATACTAAGAGTTCTGTTTACTTAATATGCTAACTAGACAGACTTCTTTAGCTTTTAGCTCAAAATATTCTTCCCTTTTAAAAGAAATGCAATGCTAGGGAATATATTACATGCAATGGAACATGTGTTTGTGGTTTGGTATGAGACAACCCACTAAGTTTTTGTTTTTTTTTTTTTTTCCTTTCCCAGTGTTGGATACAAAAACTCAGCAACTTACTCAGTGATTATGAGCTCTGAGCTCAGAGTTCCATTTGCAATCAGCAAGGCTGATGGCTGTAAACACTTTCGACTTCTGCCTGGGAGAGTTCAGTGTTCCAGCAACTGCACATCACACTGGAAAATCCAGCACTAGTTTCCAGTGTCTCTGCAACATGCTGTCCCACAGTTGTGCCTCAAGCTATCAGAATGTCCTCTGCATTTAGTGGAGGGCTTCAGAGTTTGCTTGAAACCTATTAAGACCCACTGCAACCTCAATGTTGGATGCTTTGAAGCCAAATCTCCAGTCAGCCATCAATTTCCTGTGCATTCTATGCTGCTACTATAATTTTTAATGATTGGTTATATTTTATGTGTATGAGCACCTGTATGTATGTATGTGCATTACATTCATGCAGCATCCAATGAGGCAAAAGATAGCATCCATTCCCCTGAAACTGGAGTTACAGTTGGTTGTGAACTACCAAGTACATGTGTGAACTGAACCCATGGTCCTCTCCAAGAGCAGTCAGTGCTCCTAACTTCTGAGACATCTCTCCAGCCCCCGATCTTAAGCTTCTTTTGCTTGGGATGAAGTAGACAAAGCTGTGTTAATTGTGGAATCTTAAGACATTTGCCTTTAAAAAAATATTCACTATATATATTTATGTATATATAATAGGTGTGGTGACTTCTTTTGCAGAAGGGCAACATTTGCATTAATATTATAGTTGCTATTGTTGAACTAGGGGAAGGAAGGAAGTGTAAGGTGAAGATGCAGGAAGGGGAAAAATGAAAGAAGCTAAATTTGGAGAAACATGTATTTGACAATATTTTATTAATGGAATTACTTCTTGACTTGTACATTCTCAAGGGAGAATCTTCACAGATGGGCATTCAGAAATGCTAATGATAGGACTGTTAAGATGAAAATTTCTTCACAGATCAATTCTCCATTGTCCCTGAACACCCCAGGGTAAGGACAGTGTGTCTGGGGCTAGATAAACATTCCTGGAACATCCATTTTTACTTGTAGATGATTTTTATAGTAAAACAATACCATGAAAATTAAAAAGAGCCCCTTTCGAATAAGCATAAAACTTTAATAAAATTCCTACCCATGATAGGATGTTTCAGTTCTGAGGACCCATCTCCAGAGGCTAAGCATTACTTTCTCCCATATGTAGACAGAAAGTGTTAAGGGCCATTTATCAACTATGCTTTAGAGATTAGTAAATTATGCCACAAAGACGTAAAGTTGTCATGGAAACCCAGATTTATAAATGCCAATGTCATTCATCCAAACAGGCTCTTGTCTTCATGGTCCCAAGGTGATGGGGGCAGCTCCAGTCCTGTGGTTCACTTGCGGTAAATCTGAAAAAACAGGAGTCTCTTTTCCACCAATAACAAGAAGAAGTTAATGTGTCTCATTAGGTCTACATCATGTGCTTATTACAAAACCAACTAAAGCTCGTCTTATGCTCAAATGGTTCATATATTACTGGAGTCTGGGCCTATTCAGGCACAAGACAAGGAAAGTGGAAACACAATGATTGGTCTCCTGGAAGAAAAATAGGCAATAACCATGGAAGATAGTGTTATTTGCCACGACAAGGTAATACTTTTTTTTTTTTTCCCCCGAGACAGGATCACAAGTAGCTCAGGCTTGCCTCAAACTTGCTAGTAGAGGCTAACCTTGAACTTCTGACCCTCCCGCCTCCATTCCTAAGTGCCAAGATTACAGGTGTATGCCACTGAACCTAGTTTGATTACTACTGGTTTTATAACTTAAAAATTACACATTTTCATGGCGCTGTGGCAAAGGGAGAGGTTGGTAGTCTTTGGGGCTGCAGAATGTTCTTCAAAAGTGAGTTTTTGGGATTTTAGAGAACACAAGTGTATCTTCACTAGACATTTTCTTCTAGAAGCTTCTCATATACAGTCCTATGACCTCTCCCTGTAACTCAGAGGACTCCAGTGGTCCTCCAGGGAGATGCTGGTTAACTATGACAATTCTAAGTGCTGCTATTATCTTCCTGAAAGGAACTGGATATTTTCTGGGCCTCACATGATTTTTCTAACTTTCCCTATTTTCTATGATGTTTTATGGATCATGGTTGAACTCCATTTGGAGTATATAAAACCTTTAACACAACTAACAAGTGGGCCCCTGGGAGATACATGAACTTCGTTCCAGCACATAGCTCATCTCCCCACTGCTAATGTCCAACAACTCCTACAAGTGTTCCCACAGTCTGCACACTGACTAGCCCTCCTCCCACATCCTGTGACCTCTAGATAATGTTGGAGCTATTCCTAGGAAGACTTCACGTCCCTGACAGCAGGGCCTTTCTTTTGCACACTCTTCTTTCTTCCATATTCGTCTTGATATACAAATGAGGAACTTCTCTCTCTGACTTGTGCCTCAGTCTACTCTCTATTTGACAACCTGTCATTGTCCTCTTTCTGTAGTATCCAGCTCATATGCTAATGTCCTAGTGAGAAGCTGGTGTTCTCATCTCTACTCTGTAATTCTGGCTTCTGGCTGATAGCGGCCAGTGTAGAGTAACCTGGGAGGTTGTATGTCACTGGTAAGAACTGTGCTTGAGTCTCAAATTGCCTCATATTGCCTGATGCAGTTAAAACTGCAGGGTACAATTCTGATAGGAAGGTTACCAGGATAGCAAGTACATCCTGTACTGCTTCCAATTGACTATGTGGGAGATGCTTCACTGTGGTCAGAAGGTAAGCCCTAAATTTTAGAAGATAGGCTTTAGACAGAGTTAAGGCTTTCCCCCCTTTTTTCTTTCTTCTGCTTTCCTCCTATCTTAAACCATCCTGTGGAGGATTTGTCTGTTTGGTAACTCACACTTCTCTCCTTTGGTCAACATTGCTGGTCTTACAGTCCTGTACCTTGACAGATGCCTTGGTCATGTTTTTAGGACAGTAAATGTGGTTCATTTGACCCAGATCTTGCTGCATTGGGAGGTGCATCATTCCAAGCCCATGATTTTGCTGCAGCTGCTGGATCATGTGCTTTTTCTCAGGGGACTATGGATGAACCTTAGCTGCTGGTGAATGTTTTTCTTTTCTTACATTCAAGCCATAGTATGAATTCAGTATTGTATTTAAATTAAAAAGGGAATATTCTTGATGAACTTCCCAGTATAAATAAAGGAGCTAAAGATAACAGAGGGAATTGATTCCACCCATTTTAATTTTCTGATAAACACACATAGTAAGCACAGGACATCCACAGTTATTTTTAAAATGACACATCAAACATTCAATTTTGTTTTGGCAGTGAACACAGCTACTTGTTCACAGAAAATATATTTTTTCTAAAGCTAGCATAATATTTTATATTTTAGTCTTGGAGGAGGGAAAGAGCATAGTTTGTTTACAGTCACAACTTTAAATAATGATATTTTAAGGGAAACAAAGATAATTGACCACAAACTTCAATAATAAATTCCTTTCTGATAACACAAAGCCAAATTTGTGGATTAGCTGAAAAATAAATATGTAAACAATTTGTGTTTCTAGGCCCGGAAATTAAATATGGAACTGAATTCTGCAGTGACAGCAGGAGATTCTCATGGAGGATTCTTCTCTTAGCTTTGAATGTCTGAAGGAGCCATGGAGTGACTGCCTAGTTTGGTCATGGATAGATGCAAAAACAGCAAAAAAACAAACCAAACCAAACCAAAGAAAAAGCAGCTTAACATATCCCAGGAGCTTGAAATATTGCTCAGTGGTAAAGAACACTGGCTGCTCTTGCAGAAGGTCGGGTTCTATTCCCAGCACCCATAACCACTTGTAACTCCAGTTCTTGGGAATCTGATGCCCTCTTCTCATTTCTACAGGCATTGTGTATCTACACACACACACACACACACACACACACACACAGACACACACACACACACCACACACACACACTCACACACACACACACCATGCACACATATACCATACAAACACACAGATATACACCATACACACACACCATACACATATACACACACATCATACACACACACACACCACACACACACACACACACCATACACACACACCATGCACACAACCATAGCATACACACACATACAGATATATACCATACACACACACACCATACACATACACACATACATCATACACACACACACCATACACACACACACCATGCACACACACATACCATACACACACACCATGCACACACACATACCACACACACACATATATACCCCATATACACACACCATACACATACACACACACACCATACACACACACACCATACACACACACCCATATACACTATACACACACACCATACACACACACACCATACACACACACATATACACCATACACACACACCATACACATATACACACACACCATACACACACACACACACACACACACACACATTGAAAAAGAAAATAAATCTCTTTACAAAGACAAAAACATCTGCCTGTACATAACTAGGGCTCATAGAGATGACTGTATTGCACATTCAAGTTAAAATTGCATTTCTTTTTGCCCATAAACTCTGCATTCCAACTTTGGTTATGTACTCATAAGGAAAACATAATTCAGACCTTTGAGAAATGTACTTTGAACTCCAACTCAGAACGACAATTGTGACTACCTAGTGACAACTGACTGGATTTCCAGAACATTCAGAGGAACAAATAACTCATGTTCCTGGGCATCTCAAGTTCTGATTGTTATTCCACAAGGAAATATTTCCCTCCAGTAGAAGTATTTTACCTTCAAAATTAAAAAAAAGGAAGCAAACAGGGTCACGTCTGTGGTGGTTGATGGAAAGTCAGCATGTGAGTGTGTTCTCAGTCTTACCATGAGCCCTGCCAGCAGTGGCTTGGGCTGGGAGGGAGGAGGGTTGAGGATTGTGGAAGCTGTGGGAAGAGAAGTGCAGAGAGAGGCAAGAAAGACTTCCACAAAATTAGAGATGGCGACAGCATGGACTGGAAACTGGAGTGGGACACATCTCTGTGCGTGCTTTCTTCCACCATGCCTTTGTGTGTCCACAGGATCTTGGAGGCATACACCGTATTTTAAGAAAAAAAACCTGATTCAAGGGGATCTCTAGCTGATTTTTTTTGCTCTTCCCAGCACAGTGCTGATATTCTCCAGTCACAGCAATTCTTGTCAAGTCTTGTTTCCTGTATGTAAGTGTGGTGACGGCACATGAGCTAGAATCCAAGCAAGCGGGACAGGCACAGGGAGGCACAGTGGCTGCCACTGCTTCCCTCAGGGTTGGGTCTTCGTACTGTTTTCTCAAGCTGACGCATGAGGACAAACTGTTTGACAGAATGTGAAAGGCTTTGCCCGCATGATTGCATTTTTGAGAAGTGTGATTTTTATCTTGTGTTGCAAACACCTTTATGGTGGACTTTCGTCTCTCATTTCTCTGATGGACTGTTCAAGGTCACTAGAGACAGCTTCAAGTGCACACTGGCCTCCTTGATCCATGCCTTAACCACTTACTCGAACTTGTCTTCTTGGATGTGACAATTCACATTCAAGTAATGTAAGCATTTAAAGAACATGGGTTGCCAACAACAAAAACATGAACAAAAAGAGCCATTTTCTTCACGTACTTCACCTAGGTGTAAGTCAGGCCCAAAATTAAACTTAGTTCCTCAGAAGAAAATATATCTTTTAGTTGTTGATAAGTATGTTAAAAAGTTGATCAAAGACCTAGAAAGTTTGAGATATTTACACATTATGAACATAAGAAAAGTTGAGCAGAATGCATTCAACATTCTCAACACTGAATAATCAGGGGGAAAAACCCCTCTCTCGAGGAGGTTTCTCACTTTCCTCTCCCAGTTTTGACAGTTATCAACTGAACACAGAAGTTATGTTCTGTCTCAGCTCTGCCTGTGACCGCGGCTCACACCTTTAGCTTTCACACCACTGAAATTCAGATGTTTCTAAGAATTAGGTTCATCTTGGACTTGTTGCTCTCTCACCAAGAATTGTGCACCAAGTCCCCCCATTTGAGCCCTTACATCTGTTTTTGTCTCTTGGTATCATCAGTTTTGATAGTGTTCTCTTGCTCTGAAGTTGTGATTAGGTTATGAGTTGCGTGCCTTTGCCATTGGTGACGGAAGTATGGCCACAAGCACCCAGCTCAGGTTGTGTCTCTGTTGCTGATTTTCATGCTCACAGGGAGACAGTCTTTAGTATATTTAATACACAGTGGGAGGGAAGGAGAAAAGGACGGAAGGAAGAAAGGGAGGGAGGGAGGAAGACTGATTTTTATACCAGCAGTCAATAATTTTGCATGTGTTTCACCCTTTAAATATTACTAAACACTATTTTGGACACAACATGATGAATACTTCAGTAACTTTCGAGGAATGGGGAGATCAGGGGTGATCTCTGTCCTCGTTTGGTTTCTGTTGCTGTGATAAAACACAGACCAAAAAAACAACTTGGGGGAAGAAAGAGTTTCTTTCATCTTATAGGTTATACTCCACCGTCAGAGACATAACTCTTGTTGTCAAGTTGATACACCTGGAAAGAGGGAACCTCAAAAGGAAATTGCTTCCATCAGATTGACTTAAAGACCGTGGGGCATTTTCTTTCTTGCTAATTGATCTGGGAGGACCAGCCCACCATAGGCAGTGTCATCCTTGAGTAGGTGGTCCGGGTTGTATAAGAAAACAAACTAAGGAAGCAATGAGAGCCAGCCAGAAGGGTGGGCCATTTATATGCTATGACTGGTGTCCTTTCAGGAAACCTGGAGACAGTTTCACAGTGAGAACACTGGCTGTGGGATGGTCAGAGTTGTGTGGCCCGAAACCGAAGAGCTCCTAGAAGGACAAGGGAAGACTAGGACAAATCTTTCCCCTGAAACTTCAGAAGACCATGGCCCTACAGACACCTCCATTTTAGACTTGGGGCCTCTTGTAGGATTGGGTAATATATTTGTGCTTTTTAAGGCACTTGGTTTTCAGAACTCTGCTGTTGTATTCCTAGCTAAATAACACTAACTTCTCCAGCTCCAAAAGTTCAATGGTCATTACAGACCTCCTGTTTTCTAAGAAAACTTTCCCCAAAATTTTTGACTTCAGAGCAACAAGTCTTCAGAGAGACTCCATGAAAAAGGATTATATGCTCAAATCTTTCTGGACTCTGTAGCACTTTCCAAGATTGTCTTTCAGAACTCCTGAAACCAAGAATCCAGGATTCCTCACAAGAAAAACAAAAACAACCAATCAACCACCCAAAGAACCAATCAAAGCAAATAGGCAAGCAAGCAAACAAACAAAAAACACACAGCAACAAAACAAAACACTCCCCCCAAAGCCCATAAAAACCTACCACACCACCACCACCACCACCACCATCACAAAACCAAACCAAAAACAAACAAATAAAAAAAACCTCACTTCTTATTTCTTCATTATAATCTCCTGAGACTTGCATTCCCCTCAAATGTGGTCAATAAATGTCCCATCCAGAGGAATTGATGACATGAATATATGCTATTTTAAAATCAGGATGATTTTCTTATCTTTTATAAAGACTGGTGATCCTTTTCCATTGATACAGACATCTGTTGCTAATTTATGCTGTAGAATGAACTAGAGAGCTACCAATGAAGTGCACCATGCCTTGTTCTAAACTATGTCGCCTCTAGGCTGGAGAGAAGACTCAGGGGTTAAGAGCACCTGTTGCTCTTGCAGGGTAACTGAGTTCCATCCATTCCCAGCACCCACAAGGTGGCTGACAACCCTCAGTAACTCCTGTCCTAGGGGATCTGATGTCCATTTTGGCTCCTGTGGAAACTGCGCACACTTGGTACATAGACATACATTCAGGCACTTATACACATAAAATAAACATTTTAAATACAGAATCTCATTTTTCTAATCTACAAAGATACAATGTCTTTTACTTAAGAAAGATTTTTTCCTCCCAATTTATTTCTGTAAATGAGTTGGAGCATTGGAATAATTTGGAGTAGATACATTCAACTAATAATTATGAGCCTTCAGATAATCTGATCATAATAATAGTACATTAAAATAAGCCTGGTAGATATCTGTTAGGTCCATTTGGTTCATGACCTCTCAGAAGGGGGCACATGGCATCTATTCACTTATAATCGGATTTTAGCCATATAGTACAGGATAACTATGCTACAACCAATGCACTAAAGAGAACAGGAACATAGACTTTGTTTCCTGTCAATGAGACACTTTGCCCTAGTGGTGCTGCCTTGTAGGCCCCCAGTGTATGAGGAGGCTCTTGGCCCTCATATGACTGCTGAACTGGGGCGGGGGACTGATATGTAGGGACACTCCACTCCAGAGGAGTGGGATGGAAGAGTTAGGGGGTAGAGGGTGGGAGGGTGGGACTGGGAGGGGTGGAAAGAGGACACTGAGATGGAGATGTAACCTGAAGCAATAAACAAACAAACAAATTAATAAACAAATAAACAAATAGATAGATAGATAAATAAGTAAATAAGTAAATAAATAAGTAAGTAAGTAAGTAAGTAAATCAATCAATCAATCAATCAATCAATAAATAAATAAATAAATAAATAAGCTTAGTATTGGAAGGAAACTTCTGGGATCACTTTTCCCCCCTGCAAGATAGTAACATCCACTTGTCAGTAATTCTCTAGTCCTGATTCCTGTTACCCACAGCATGAAACCATCCCATGCCCCATTGCTTTGGTGTGCTCTGTTCTGCTTTCTACCAGAGGGACTTTGTTGTTGCAGTGCTTTGAGGGTGTTTATGTGCATGTTTTATCTTTTTACACTTATTTCTTACTTTTTCCATTGCCGTGTGCCAACTTCATGACACCTACTCTCTGAATGTGTCTCCAGAGACATAAAAACTATCTGTTTTCAGATTCTTGAGGCAGAGTCTTGCTCTGTAGCTCAGGATGGTCTCAGAGTCTCCATCCCCTGCCTCTTAGGTGCTGGGAATTCAGGCAGGCACCATCATACCCTGCTTTACATGTGAGTGTTGGACAGAATAAGAAAGCATGTTTGTTGAGTGTCATAAACACTGAAAGGGTAGAACCAACACCAAGAAGTCTTTATTTCAGCCAAACTAATTATTCTTTTGGGTGTAATTTTGTATTGTGTTAAATACTAGTGTGGGAGAGATAACCTGCACCAGAGCCATCAGGATATGCCTAGACTCTTACTACTTTGTGCTGGAGGGAAGGACTTGGGTTATGGAGCCAGGTCTGGGCATAATGAAGGAAAATTGCTATTCATTACCAGGCCTTTCCTAGATGAGTGAGGTAGCTTGTTAAAAAAGCCCAGTATTGCTTCACATACAGTAAAAGAGACACAGGAGAAAATAGTGTTTAATTCTCTCTGTGACTCTGCAGTATCATGCTTATAAACAGGGCTGTCTCAAAGCCACTGAACTATATAACCTAAAACACTTTGCCATTGGCGTGTTAGCACTAAGGACGTTCTTCTGTGAATAAGGGGGCTGTGCAAACAAAGCTCGTATTGAAAGCAGCCCATTTTATCACTAAAACACTGACTGGCATTTTGTTTTTTTATTTCTTCAAGTTACATCTCAATCGCAATCCCCTCACTACTCCCCCCTCCCGTCCCATCCTCCCACCCTCTTCTGCCTCAACCCACCCATCCCCTTCCTGTTTTTTTTCTTTTAAGTTTAAGGTATATCTTTTTTCCCCCAACAGCTCCCCCTTTCACTCCAACAAATGGCTCTTTCTCTTATAATAATAAATACAATACAAAACAACAGAGGTAATTAGGCCACAGTTATGAGGGTTATATGGCTTAGCATACATTCCCAATGTCCAGTCCATATGTATTTGGCACCTGACTTTAACATTCTACTATCTAACCATCTCCATGAGTTTAAAGTTCTATATCTAACTCAGCTTTCATACTAACTTGCATAAGAATTTTAAAAACATCTTCTTAGATCCAGAACACTCTCCTGATTCCTAAACAACTCAAAATTTAACTAAGAGACTCTAGCTATCTATTCTTCAACCACCTCAGAGACCTGAGAGGGATAAATGTATCTCATTATATAGGAGGTGCAGGGCCTGCAGCTTCAAACATCTTCGACTGAACTCCCATCCTCTCTCCACAGATCTTTCCACTCCTCACAATGACACTGTTGGCAATCTTGGCCGGCTGGGGAGGATATGTGTGAGTAGGTCATTCTGTTCCCTGAGTACAGAAGTGACTCAGGCGAGGTGTGTGCTACTGGGGCTTAATACTGTATGTTTTGGGTTTCCTTGGTCTTCCGTGCTCTTTTATCATTTGTTGGCTTTGCTATAGGGACAAACTCTAAATGTACAACCACATATAACTTAATGACAATGCTTGGAGAACACACACAATCAGAAAAGCAGTTTCTAAAAAAGGTCTATCTTAGTCTTGATACACATCAGAAAATAAACACTAATAAAAAAGATAATTAATAATTCAAAATTACTGAATCTTAGGCATCACATATTCAAAAATTTTCACTAGTTTTTAAGATCTATTTTAGAGTTTATTACTTTTTTTCTAAACACCAATCAATATATACATTTTACTTTCCACAACCCCACTTCCGTCCAGATAAAATGACCCTGCCTGCTTGTTTTTTTATTCTGACATTGACTTCTTGAGGAGTGTATATGAATTTTTCAGAATTCTTCATAATTTTGATTTATGTGATTTCTGTCTTCTAATCAAAGTTCAATATTTGGGGGCAAGAATTCAAGCTGATCTTATGCAACTTTTATTTGTGTCATATAACAACTAAATATCCAATTGTCATTTGGTCAAACTGTTAAATCCACAAGGCTATTACCTTGTAAAATTCATAAATAATCAGTGAGGCATCACTCCAGGTCCATGTGAAGCGCCTGTTTTTAACAGAATCCACTGGGCACTTTTCGACCCTCTGTGAAGCAGCTATGACATTGAGCTTGGACAATTCCACATGAAGGCCTGATGTTTTTTCCTCCTGTATTTATTATCTACTTCACTTGTCTCCCACACAGCCCTTGTTGGAAGGAAGACTTTTGGGTCCTGGAGAAAGTGAGCATTTTTGTCCTGTGAGCAGAGGTGGTGATCTCTTTTTGTGAATTTTGTCACTGATGTTTTCGCAGGGCTCACACTGAATCTGCTGATCTGTTTGTGTAGCGTAGACATTACAACATCAGTTGTTCCATTTTAAATGCAGGTTCCCTCCCATATGTGTGTGTGTGTGTGTGTGTGTGTGTGTGTGTGTGTGTGTGTGTGTTATCCACTTTCTTTCTTCAATATTTTATAGCTTACATTGTTAGAAGTCATTCATCCCCATTTAAATTTATTGGAACTTTATTTGTTATAGCTACTGTAAATGATAAGGCTTTCTTGATTTCCAGTTCAGAAAATTTGTCCTTGCTGTGTAGCAATGGTAGTGATTTTTGTTCAGTGGGTTTATTTTCTGTAACTTTAGTAAATGCATTAGTTTTAATTGTGTGTGTGTGTGTAGTTTTTTTTTTTTGTTCTTCTTTTATTTGTTTATTTGACTTTGGATCTTCGATGCCCTTCACTACCTTTCTTTGCCTGATTTTTCTGGCTAGGACTTAGAATGTTGAATAAATGTAGTAAAAGTAGGCAACTTTGTCTTGCTCCAGATCTAAGAGAAAATTAATGTTAGCTATGAGTTTTTTCATTTGTGGATTTTATTGTGTTGAGGAAATTTTCTATTATCTGTATTTTACTTAAGAAATATGAATAGTTGAATTTTTGCCTATCATTTGTGTGGTCCTTCATTCTGTTAATGTAAATTATCATGTTTACTGATTAATGGTTGGTTGTATTCAGTACAACAATTCCACTTGACCATGGTGTAAACACTTTCTAATATGTTTTAAGGAATTTGGTTGACTAGTTTTATATATTTATTTTCTTTAGCAGTGCCATATATATGTATGTACACACATAATATATGTATATATCACATATACATATAATACAATAGATATATTATACATTTATTATACACACAATATATGTTATGTATTATACATAATATATGTACATATAATAGTACATATACAATATATGTATAGTATATATATATATGCATATATAACACTCTGATCCCACCCATGCTTCCACTTTCTCTGATTGTCTTTCCCCATTGCCAACCTCCTTACACCCAAGCCTCCCACCCACTTTCCCATCTTTTTGTTTTGCTTTGTGACCTACCAGGTTTAATGTGAGATTTTGGTCTATACCCCTCGAAGCCAAATTCAGTCATCCAACCTGGAGAAACCAATGAAAACTGACAAATTAATAGTAAGAAGCAGAAAATTAAAAAAACAAAAAACAACAGATGTATTCAATGTGGCCACATTGTGGAGAGGGACAATGCAATCCAGTGACCCTGCCAAGTTACAGTTTAAATAGAGGGCCAGAGGTACACATATCTAAGCAGTCCAGGTGAAGTTGTGGGCTGCCCACCATTGACCCATCATTATTTGAGCCACAAGTCTTGTCAACTTGCTTCTCTCTTTTCTAAAGACTTTTCTGCTCTCTACTCTTTCTGTAGCCCTTTCTTTCTCCCAGTATCAAATTCCTGGGGAAATTCCCATTCCCCAACCTCTCCCCATACCCTCTCCTCCACCCCACCTCCCCCACCCCTGCTCTCCCTCCTTGCCTCCTCCCTCCTCTCTCTTTCTTTCCTGCAGCTCCTCTGGGTTTTGGTGCCTGGATCACCTTGGATAACCCTGACCTTCTCCTATGTATTTGCAAGGATTCACAAAACTTTAACTGTTTTGGAATGTCGTTTTTTCGCTTGTGTAACTAGGAAGGAAGCTGTCTGTCCTGGGCTTTGTTTGGTGGGAGTCTCTTCTTCATCAGTGGAGCCTCAGTTGTATGTAACTGGTCAGCTCAGATCTTCTTTGCTTCACTCTTCAGCCTTAGCAAGGTGCTGAAGCCTGGGATTCTATAACTCTCTCCGGCTGCTACGTTTGTTAGTGCATCATATTTGATATCTATTACTAGTCCTTTGTGTTTTTTGCTGTGTCTGCTCTAACATTTCCCCTTTCTTTGCTGTTTCTTGTCTTGGTCTTCTATCTGTTCAAAGCTTGTCTGGCTCAGGGTTTGTCTCTTGTTTTTTCACTTTCAAGAGAACTTACTGCATTAATTTTGAGAGGAGGTAATTTTAGCCCTTGTTTTGTTTATTCCTTCTCTGACTTTTACTATTTCTTCTATTGTAAATTATAATTTTCGCCCTCTCCTCCCCATTTCCTAGTTCCTTACGGCAGTGTGGCAGGTGTTTCAGCACTTTCTGCTTCATTGTGCAAGCATGATGGCCAAGTGCGCACCTCTTGGTGATATGTCTACCACAGATTTTGGTGTGGTTTTATGTGTTGATGAGTTTATTTCAGGAAATGCTGTAATGTCTTTTTCAATGTCTTCCTTGATTCAAAAGTAAGCCAGGCAATTTCCATGACTCTGTGTAGTTCTCAGAACTGTTTCTTTTTCTTCCTTCCTTCCTTCCTTCCTTCCTTCCTTCCTTCCTTCCTTCCT
>CAJQZJ010032244.1:1499107-1522986 GCA_907164525.1 Lophiomys imhausi
CTTTCTTTCTTTCTTTCTTTCTTTCTTTCTTTCTTTCTTTCTTTCTTTCTTTCTTTCTTTCTACTGACTTATAGCTTTCTTGCATTGTGGTTGGAAAAGATACTTGATATGATTACAATTTTTGAAAAATTTGTCAAGACTTGTTTTGTGGCCTGTCATATGATCTACCTTGGGGAGTTTTCCCCGTGCTGATTGAGGATGCATGTCCTCCAGCTGTTGAGCAGCATGTTCTTAGATGTTCCCTGCCCAGATGTTTCATTGATGATGTACTCTTTGCTAAACATGAAGTGTGAAAGTTATACTGTTACTGTCTATTAATATCTGGAGTGCACATCTGGGTTCTTCAAAATTTAAGCCATTTCCTAGGTAATTATAGCTAGGTAAGGTCTTGCCACCCCGTTGATTCTTTCTGGTTTTATTGCAGTTTCTTTATTTCTTTGTGTGTGGTTAAGTGATTTACTCTAGCAATGTGCTCTGATTCCTTGTTTTTAATTTTTCCTTTGTCTCGCAGTTTTTAGCTTTGTGCTTTTGTAGGCAACAAGAAGTATCTTTTTCTTGTAAGATATTTTAAAATAACAACAAATGACATAATGGTAATGTTAAGAAAAGAAATGAAAAAGAAGAGGATCCCAATAACACCCCCCACCTCCAACACTGGGTCTTGCATTCCCTCCTCACCACAGTTTGAATTTTTTAATGCTTCATTTTGCATCATCCTGTATCCCTTTATATCTTGGTGTATGGATGCAGTTGTGATGTAGTTGCTTTGTTTTCAGTTTTATACAGAAGATATAAATGGTTTATGCACCATGTTTACAACATGACAGCATTCTGAATTTGTCTATATAGTTACTTTTTTATAGTAAAATTTGTATCTTCTAGTATTTTCCTCCAATGGATTAACAGCTCTTTCACTCAGCATGAAGAGCCCCTTTGGTCTTTCTTAGAACAGATATGGTAGAGACATATTATCTCCACTCTGGTCTATGTAGGGACTTTTGTCTTTCTATCATTTCTGAATCATGGATTTGCTTGGTAGAGTGTCTTTGGTGGACAGAATCTCATGTCTGTCCCTGTGGCCTGTAAGATTTCTCCAGAGACAAAAGCTAAATATGAGTTATGACACCTATGGAATTTTTTTGTTGTTGTTCTTGTTGGCTTGTAAGTCTTCCCCTTATATTTTACCTTTGAGAACTTAGTTATAAGATGTCTTAGGATAGAATTGATCAAATTGAATCTGAATGGTAATCTCTGACCTTCCTGTAACTGAATATTTGTGTTCTCTAGGTTTTGAGAGGTTTTTGTTGTTATCTCTTTGAATATGTTTTCTACCCCCTGGTCATTCTTAAGTATTTATTTTTTTAATTTTAATTTTATTTTGTGTTTATGGATGTTTTTCTTGCCTGTATGTCTATGTGTCACTTGTGGGTCTACTGCCCAGAAGTTGGCATCAGATCCCTTGGAACTGGAGTCATAGATGGTTGTGAGCTGCCATGTGGGAATCAAACCTAGGTCCCTGCTAAAGCTCCTAACCACTGAGCTCTCTATAGCCTCTCAACTATTTCTTGAACTTCAACAGCCTGGATATTTGATTTCAATGCTATTCAGAAGCTTTAGGAGGTTTTTCTTCATTCCTATGAATTCTTTTTTCTTCTCCTCCTGTTAATTTTCAAATAGCCTGTAGTGAGCTCATAGATGTTGCTGTTGGCTGACCTATTCTGCCAATTTCTTCTATCATGTTTACAATTGACTTTAGTGTATTTTTCATCTCATGTTGTTCTGTGTAATTTTTTAAGTGTGATTCCTTTTCTTTGTATAGTTTCTATGTTTATAGAGAGTCAGTTATTTTTAATATTAGGAAACTCATTTTTAAGACAGCTGCTTGAAACTTATCTAAGGGTTTTGTCACACTCATTGCTGTATGGATGGACTCTTTCTAGCACCTTAGTTTGACCACAAGGAAGACCAATATCCTCCGAAGTTCTTGATGATTCTTGGTGCGTGGTATTGTTCTTGCATTTAGGGATCCAGTTCTCAGAGTCTGACTTGGCTTTGTGTGTGTGTCCTTCCAGAGTCCTAAGCAGGCTGCTCATTTTCTCTGATTCTGTAGCTACTTTAGCTATCAGGACTAGACTGTGCCCCCTTCAGGGGTTGTTGTGACTCTTCTCTTCATAGGGTCTTTGCTGTGCCAGCATTGGTGGTGATTTGGATGGGAAATGTTCTCCCAGCCTGCTGTACCTTCTCTGCCATTATGGACAGCTAGCCCACTGGAGCTGTAGGCTCAAGTAGGCTCCTCTTCAACTCTCTCTTGGTCAGGGTATTTTGTCTTAGCAACAGTGCAGTGGACTGTCTGGTTGATGAGAACTTGCTGTCTAAAGCTACCAAAACAAAACACAGGTGAAGCTAGGTGGACAAGAAGCTCGATGGTTAGGGTTCACGTGTCCCCTCCTGACACAGGATACTCCCGGGCTCGGTCATCAGCACTGGATTTTTGTAGTGTCAGCTTTGACTAGCCTAACAGAACTTTGAGGTGTAGTTCTGTGTTGATTCTCCTAATCGATCCTCAGTAAATAGAATGTTTTTTCCAATTGCTGAGTATTGTTGCTGAAGGCAGTTAGTCACTTGCTCATTAAGTGAAGGCAGTCACTTGCTCATTAAGGTAGGTTGTGCATGACTCTTCCAGTGATAGGGGCCTTCTGAGTCTCAGGGGTACACTGGAGTGTACATCCACACTGCCCTTGATTCAGACCAAAACTCAATTCACACCAGGGGTCAGGTCTCTGCTTGGCTCCAGGGAAGGATTAGAACAGTCCGGTGCCAATTTTATCTGTGAGCAGGGTCCCAGCAATGGCTGTGCTGGCTAAGGTTAAAGGAGTGGATGGTGTTAATGTTCCCTTGGCACTAATAGTTAAAGGTAAATTGGGTTCCACCAGAGTTTTGTAGACTCAGGAAACTGTGCTGTTTGGAGGTGTGTGTGTTGGGGGCCTAGGACAGGAAGAAATCTGGGTAAAATAAAGCCAGAGAATAGGATAGTGGTTTTAGAATAACAGGAAGGGAGCATGCGGGTTAACCATCTGCCTTAAACACTGAGCCTGGATTTTTTGAAGAACATATTTATTTTTTTAAAACAGGCAGGAGAAATAAGTTTGAGGAAGATTAAGACTCTTACATTGCATTACCACCAAACAGAGCAGGCAGCATTTGAATCCAGTTAGTGCTCAAATTTAGCACAGCAGGATGAGTCGCTTTAAGTCATGTGCACCGAGGACGGACGGAGGATCTTGTAGGCCGCTGCAGTTTCTCAACTGTAGAGCAGAAGAAAGAGATGGTGACTTCAGTTGAAAAACTACTCAGCTGACATAAATATGTGCCTCATTATGAGCCGCTCCTAGGCACTCAGCGACGACTGCTTTCAGCAATGCTTGCTGCAAATGCACGCAATAGCATGCATTTCAAATGAGATCTAATTGTACCTGCAGGCTCAATGACTAAACTTAGGCTGATGCACTCGGCTCTTCATCCAACTTCACTATCATATGTCATGAGACAGATGAAAAATAGTACAGCCAACATTCAGAAAGATTTCCTACAAATGCCCCCAGAATAAACAAGTTCATGTGTTTTTCTCTTGTCTGTCCATGGTTATTTGTGTGGAAGTAAAATGTGGGCAAAAAATGATCCTTCCAGTAATCACATGCCAAGTCTAACTCATACCACTGTGTTACTTCATGTAATGAGGGTATCCTGGATACACATGGTTGCTATTTCCCAAATGTGCCTTTGTTAATGATGTCCCGTGTCATCAATAACACAAAGCTGCCTCACATCCGTACATATTTTCACATAATTTCAGTGATTAAGGAGGACACAGATTTGGGACATCATGATTTTTACCTCATTTTAAATGAGTACATCTAGAAACTGTGGCTTTATTCTTGAATGCCATTTCTATTTCTAAACCAAATCACAATTGTTTCTGTCTTAGGGGTGGGTACTTAAACAAATACTTGTTTATCCATGGGAGGAAACTTTCTACTTAATCTGTTTCGTTAGCTCCCAAAGCGCTAATGAGATGATTACAGCGCTCAGTGTCTCTGAGTCATCCCACTGGAGTCTCCTGTATTTCTTTCGATACAGAACACTGTGGTATGGCCTGTGGCTTTTTCCATCCTTTGATGTAGTAAATGAACAGCTTACATTCTCATCAGCTGTGGTAAAGGCCCTGGTACAAGAGCCCTCAGCGTTCCAGGCCCATCTGAGTAGCACACAAGCAGGATCAGGGAAGCAGAGGACTGGGAGACCAGGGAAGTTGCAGAGGGGGCAGAACAGCTAGGCATGTCTCAGCTATGTAGACACATACAGGAGACAATGGCCAAAGGGGACTGAGAATCATATCTTTGAGGACCATCACATAGTCAAAGCTTGTTTGTGGTTTAATCTGTGTTGTTAAAATATGAACAGTTTTGAACTGGGAATAAAGCTTGCCCACCATACATAAAGCCCTGAATTTGATCCCAGTGTTACTTGAACTGAAGATGGCCCAGCACAGAGGCAGGAGGATTAGAAGTTCAAGGTCATCTTTGGCTCTCCTACACAGTGAGTTCAAGGCCACCCAGGGCTACTTGTGACCCATCTCACAAAAAAAAAAAGAGATACATGTGCACTCACACATATAAATGCATACACACAGAGACACATGTATACACACATATGCACACTCACACACAGACAAATGTATACACACACAGTCACACACAGACAAATGAAAACACACACACAGACACATGCATACACACACATGCACACTCACACAGACACACACAGAGACAAATGCATACACACAGACACATGCATACACACATGCACACACATGCACTCATAAGCACTCACACACAGACACATGCATACACACATGCACACAGAGACACATGCATACACACACAAATATATATGTATGCAAATATAGAGAGAATTTAATTTTAGAAATGAAGCTTATTTTAATGCCTTTGATAACTGAATAAAGAAGGCAATATGGCTTAACACCTTGACTTTTCCAGCTTCAGCTCTCCTATACCTGTGACAAAGGGATAGAATGCCTCTAACACAGTTTTGGTGTTTAAATCACAATTCTCTAAGTAGATATGCACAGCAATGTTAGCATATACAAGATTATGTTTGAAGGTATGCAAACCTAGACTATGAACTCTGATAAGAAAATATTTATTTCTTTGTTCCTCTGCCTTATGTTTTCTTGTGTATGTATATGTATGAACCCACATGTGCACCTGTGTACACACACAGAAAACAGAGAGGACATCAGGTGTCCCCTGTCACTTTCCATGTGTTTGTTCCTCTGATGTAAAGTCTATCCCTGAAAACATGGCTCACGTTTTCTCAACTAGACTAGAAACCAGTGAGTCCCCATAATCCCTCCTGTCTCTGATCTTCTGGGAGCTGTGGTTACAGGCATTTGTGGGGATTTCCAGCTTGTTACTTGGGTGCTAGGATCCAGACCCTGGTCCCCATGATCAGAGAGCAAGTGCTCTTAACCTCTGAGCCATCCTCTCCAGCACTGTAGTTTTTTGAGTTTGTGTTGTTTATCCTCCCCTGTGTACGTGGGTCTTGCCCTTAATTTCTTTCTCCACTGCTGAAGTGCAGCATTTGCAAGAAATAAACCATACCATTTTTATTGTTCCAAATAAAGAAGTTTGTTATCATTCCTATTCTATCTAATCTAGGTGTTACACATCTTAACCCTTAATGGTATTTGAGTCCATTGTTGAACTAGACTTAAGGATGACATATATCCTGCATCATTTGTTTGTCTGACATATATCATATGTTTATTAGGTAGACATAGTAGTCTTTTGTGGAGACCATATTCTATGCTAAACTAGCAACTAGGCTGTCCTTGAACTCTACTACTGCCTGGTTCAGCCTCCTGCATGTTAGGATTACAATGTACACCACCACGGCAAGCCATGTATTAGTTTTGAATAAACTTCCTCTTTGCTATTTTTCTCAAAATGTCCTTCCATTTAGTAACGATAATGTGGCATAAGTAGTATCAGTGTTATCCATGAAATATATTTTTAAAGACTACCTTGTATTTAGAATTTAAATCTCTCTCTCTTTCCCTCACTCTCTCCCTCTCCTTCCCCCTTCTCTCTCTCCGTATCTTTAAGTCTCTACTGCCTGGACTCTTGTGAAGAATGGTGCCCAATTCTTGTATCATCTTCATTTCTTGTGTTTCTGTGCCTGCTCTATTCCTCTCCCACAGTTTCTTTATGACTCCTTGTGTCTGTAATTTGGGTCAGGCAGCAAATATCTAAGATAAGACTTAAACTTTTCCCATTTCAATTCATTCTAGATGTGGCTGCCACATACAGCCACTAAAGCTTCTGACTAATGGAAACATCAGTGACTCACTATTTTCATGTAAGTCGGTACAACTTGGGGTCAACATTACATATGGAACCTGGCTCTTTTCCTGAGCCCTCTCATGTTTCTCCTTAAGATTCCCTCTGAATTAGAAAAGCTGAATTAACTGTACTAATTATAATAGTTTACAGTTTTCCACTTCCATCTTTTTGTTCAAGGTTTTTTCTTCCTTCAGGAAACCTCTCTTCTCTCAAGTCTTTTTCCCCCCAAAATCATGACTCCAGTTGCAGACAGATTTCACATGGTTCTTGGAACCAGCGGTGATCCTGGCAGTCAGCTCTATCAATATTGGTCCTACCAAGAGTCTCCTGAATGATACTAAGAACTTTCTGTATTCTGTATCAAAGACATCACATCTGGACTGTAGCATCTTGAGAACAGACATAATTCCTTTATCTTATTGAGAAATACTTATTTTGTTCCATTCTGAAGCATCTCATACTCAACAGACAGCTGAGAAATGGCTGGGCTGCACTTTAAAATGTTGGAGGTTGAAACAAATGGAGGAAGTTTTAAGAACTTGGTTTTAAGAATTTAAGAATGAGTGTTTGAGAATATTTTGAAGGAACTGTCTTGTTTTCTCTCTAAAGCAGTTATGAGATCGTCAGTGCTGGGAAAGAATGGGACAAGGGAAAGGAGTTACAAGCAAGACTTGCCTTTTGTAAGAGCAGATGCAGCATGTGATCACATCATAATTTAACACGAGAACAGCAGAAAATTCTGAGTCGCCATGTGGTTTGGGAAGAGCTGGAAACTGGACTGTGCTAGGGCAAGTTGGTTTTAAGATTTTTTTTTCTCAACAACCTGCTCTTTTAGGCTCCAAATTTGATACAATGGAAGGAGAAACAAGCTTACAAGCTTCATTTAAAATAGATTTTGCCTTACCAGAAAATAAGGGCGTCCTTATAAAGATTTAAGATAACTGCAGACAAATACAAGGAGGAATATAGCCAGAAATAAAAAATATTATAAATCATAAATGTAAAAAAGTCCCTTGGCTATCGTCCACAGAGTAGATGCTAAGTTTGATAAAGTGAGAGCCATGTCTTCTCCATGTGCTTACAGGGAGTCATGATGGATGGTGAGTGGTTCAGTTAGATCTAGCAGTAACCAGCTAATTTATTATCAGTACAGAATACAGCCCTGAAATAGAGGAAGTGAATGACATCATCTGCAGAATTAAGTTGTTGTTAGATAATTTGTGTCTCACCGTTTCTATCTAGAAAGAACACATCATATTTGAATTGGCTCCTGATATGGATTTATGCATGTGTGTTTAAGGGAAATAGTAGTTAAGAGAGCACAGAAACTGTCTTGTTTACTCATCTCCAGGACACAGTTTGGTGACTCTGACTCTCATGTTATGAAACTGTTTAGTTTCCAGATGGCTTTTATGAATATTTAAGCATTTAGTGTTTGACTTCCTTTAAAATACCTCAAAGGATAATTGAAGGGGAGCTGCTTCCATGCTAATGGCACCACTCTCAGATTTTGAGGGCCACGACCCACTATAATTACCTATTTGTGTCATACTAACTCTGCTGATGCTCTCATGATTCAACAGTTAAATTCTCATTTTATAAACAAAGAACTGAAAAGAAATTGTTAGTCATGAGTCCACAACAATTCTGTGTTTATAACAGATATTATATATCATTAATATGATGCATTCACATTCTTATTTTCATTCAGTATGGGTTTATCTGAAAGATGGGTAGCACAGGCATTTTGCAAATCAGGAAAATTAGAGTACTATTAAAATACTGAAGTTTATCCAAATGGGTATTTGACTGAACCTACAACAAATATATGTGTTTTAATTATTTATACAGCTAGCCAGATATTAGCTGGCATGAAGGTGTATGAGGCTGGACTCCTTTCTCATAACCAACAGCTTTGATTCTTGGTCAAAACAATGGGATCTGAGTGGTATATCTGGCCCTGGGTTGAGGCATGACATTCTGAGATGTCCCCCAAATAAGAACATTACTGTCTATCTTGATGCTTTCTGATAAAGAACAAACACATACTATTCTCTTCTCCATAAAGACTTAAATAAAATAGGCCTGTCAATCATCTGGGTAGGAAAACACTCTACAAGAAAGTCATTTCTTCTACACACCTTAAGGAAATAAAAAAATCTACTAAAGCATGTTTATGGTAGGGTTAGTGAAGTTAGTGTAGCATCTAGCAGCATAGGGATTTTGGAAGCTTGGTGTCTCATATAAAAGGTATGGGTGGATCCAATTACATCTGGATGTGATTAACATTGAAGGGTGTGCCTTGAAAGCCTGCCAAGAGCAGATGATCATGGGACTGTGGACACACAATTGTGGATGCATGCCTTGGAAAGCATTCCAGGAACTATGGCAATGAAATGCCAGAATTCATGGCCAAGATCATTATGACACATTACAACACAAGGGATTTAAATCGGAAGCCCATATGGCCTCGGGCCCCACCTTCCTCCTCATCTTCCTCTACCAACACATGCTGAGAGACCATGCTCTGCTGCTCATCACTGTTTTGCACAGACCTGCTGAGAATCCATGCTAGTGGAGAAAGTAAAGGCAGACCCTCCTGGTGCTCCAGAAGGCTGGCCTCAGAGCATCAGAATGACCAGAACACCAGAGCATTGGAATGGTTAGCCCAAGAAACTTTTCATCTTGCAAATAATTGGGCCCTAGGAATGTAGAGGCAATTCTTGGCTGATTAAAAGGCCACCCCACTTCAATGGCCGAAATAGATCAAATTTATAAACTAGCCTTAAGATCTGGCGAGTAAGACTCACAGACTTTAAGACTGAAAGACTTGGTGGAAACCAGTCACCCATATGGATCCACACCAAAAATTAACCTGAGAGAATTAATATCCTTTTAAGAAACTTAAATTAGTGTTAAGTGGTTTTTGTAAAATAGATTTTAGAGTATTTTAAGCATTAAGAATTAGGGTTTGTATTTTAGAATTTAGGAACTTTATAGGTATTTGTTAAGTATTCATAAATATATAAATATATTTTTTCTGTTATAGCATGTTAGTTGGCACAATGTCTCTCAGACCATTTTCCATTTTCACCCTATAAATGTGTTTTCCTTCATAATTGCCCCTTTGCTTATTGTCTGCTCATACCCCTTGAGGGTGCCCCCACTTTACCCTGTAATAAATTCTATTTTCTGCACTATATTCTGTGGGTCTCCTTTGAGACCTTTCAACGGAGATTCCCAAGGACCAGGGAATTGAGGGAAGGTTGGGGTGACATCCCAGCAACATCATCACATTCAGTCACACAGAGTGATTAAACTCAACTGAGGTATCAGAAGATAAAAACCCATTGCTGACCATGATGGCATATGCTTGTATGCCAGCACTTAGGAGGCAGAGGTGAGAGGATCAGGAGTGCAAGGCCATCTTTGACTGGAGAGCAAGTTGTAGGTTAGCCAGGACTACAGTGCCCTGTCTCAGATATTAAGAAAAAAAATTAACTGACTACATGTAAAATCTTGCCTCTCTCTGGGCCTGGTTTATTTTGAGAGGTCAAAGGAATCTGTTCATGATATCCCTAGACAACATGGTTCATCTCCATCATAAGTGGACATCAGGTCACTACTTGAACTTTTGGGTTTGGATTGTGGGTTTGGTGTGAGTCTAATGTCTTGAACATTGAATACTGGGGACCATACAGAAGAAAAGAGCAATCTTTTTCAAGGACTTGAGTCTATCACATCTGGAAATGTTAGAGGCACTGGCAATGTCCAGCCTGAGGAATGGGAAAAAATATTTTAAAGAATCAGAATCATGTGGACAGATTTTCCTCCAAGAAAGTTCAGGACTGATGGATGAAAATGCTAGGGCATGCACTCTCACTGCAAACCAAAGATTAACAGAAGTATTTCAACTTCTCCCATCCAAACCTTTTATTATTAGGCCATAAGTGAAGGTTAGACCCCACTAGAGACAGTAACAGCTTTAGGAGGAAGGAATGTCACTGGGGATTTTGTGTGTACTATTGAAGTGATGTCAGCTTCCACAACACAGGAGTTGATGGGTAAGTGAGAAACTGAGGCTGAAATATGTTACATGATTTGTTCAGATATATTGCTAGCAAATAACCGGAAACGTTTGTCTTTTGAGAAAGGGTTGGCAGGCAGGAGATCAGGGGTCGGTGATGATGGTCTGTTCCCTCACCACCTCTTTCATCCAATTAGAAGAGAAAGGGATTTGGTTTTCACAGATGTTGTCCCAGATGTTTAAAATCTTCCCCAAATAAAATGTTCTGAATCATGCAGTTCCCTAAAAGAAGCCACATTAGGTGACTGGTAAATGACATCCATGCCTGGTACTTGACCTACATTGAAGGGAACATTATTCCTACTGTGTCTACATATCCTACAGTTTCAGAACAATAGTATACACATATCCATACTTTGTTATATAATTTGCTGTATCACTTAATTACTTCTCTGTTATTTTATGGGTATGGGTGTTTTGCCTGCATGTATGTCTGTGTATTATGTCTGCACGACACTCACAGAGACCAGAAGAACACATTGGATCCCCTAGAACTGAAGTTACAGACTGTTGTGAGCCACCATGTGGGCATAGGGAATTGATTCAGGTCCTCTGAGAGGGTGGGCAATGTTCATTACTCTAAGGCATCACTCCAGTTCCATATCACTTAATTATTATGAAAGATGGAGAAGTCAAATGACCCTACTAAACATTTCCATCTCATCAACATCTATAACCCTTAAAAAACAACCCATGTTGCCCTTGAGTTGTCCCAGGAGTTTTTCTTTCACTTTATCAAGCACTTCCTTTTCCAAGTAAATCTTTGGCTTACTCACTGGCCTTCAATGTCTGTCTACATATTTTACCAATGAGAGTACCTGGACTGATGGAGTCTGCCATCCTTGGATAATATCCCCGATAACTTGAGTGTGGCTTTGGACTTTCAATGATAAGACACCAAGGCCTGAGTCTAAATGTCAAACAGTGTTCTAACAAACAGAACATTATTGGCAGTGACATATCGGCCTTCACCGGCAAGAAATAGGGAGAGTTGTGGTATAAAAGAATTAATAGGAATGAATTTGTAATCATCACATCTCATTTCCTAAAGCATGAGGTAAGAGAAGGCATAGATTTACTAAGGGTCACAGTCAAAACTTCAGACTAATTTTAAGTAGGAAAGATGTTTTCTTGAAGGTTTGGTAACAGATGGATTTCTGTAACTATGTCTGTGACCTGAGACTGGTTCCCTCAGGTCATTTCGATCCATGAAACCATTGGGTGGCACCAAAGCCCAGATTTCAGAACCTTTAGCTATGAGGTCCACACGATTCTATCAAAAGTGTACCTCAGTTCCTGAGAACAATGACAACACAGAGCTATCAGAACCAGGTAGTCATGCTGTGCCCAAGGAATGAGGCCATTGCTACAGCTCCTTAAAACAGTGCCTTAAAAGGGAGCCTAAACAACATCTAGCTTCATCTGTTTTCTTGTAAAATTTCGGGACAATTCCAGTTGTTTGTCAGGGCTTTGGGCCATTTTATCCAGTGGACATGCTATTTTCCAGACTTGGCTCATCTTTCTGGGTTTCC
Source organism: Lophiomys imhausi (assembly GCA_907164525.1). Lineage (NCBI taxonomy): Eukaryota > Metazoa > Chordata > Mammalia > Rodentia > Muridae > Lophiomys > Lophiomys imhausi. Next base: position 1,511,149 of record CAJQZJ010032244.1, read on the forward strand.
ATGACTTGTTTCCACATACATTTCCAGGAAGTGGAATGGAGGAAGAGGCAATGGAAGGCTCTGCTTTTTTCACTTTGAGTACCAGACATACCATCAATCAAACCGTGGTCACATGACACATCCATTTCTCAGGAAACAGAAGAGTGTTTATTATGAGTGGCCTCGTGATCCAGATAAAATGTCTATGACTCTAAATGGAAGGGACAGGTTAAAGCAATAAATGAGCGAATCTGTGGAAACATGGCCTCCTGTGGATGAGTTTACTCTCTCTGTGTATTTGTCTCCTTTTTCCACTGCAATTTTCAGTAAAACTACAGTCTAGTCATTTACCGAAAAGTATGCATTGATGTTCTCACCCTTTGGACATCTTAGTGCTTAATTTGGCCAATTTATTAAAGGCCACATGATGTCCTTAGCTACAGATAAGCAGACTCTCTTTAAAATGTATTATGTTTACTTTTTGTGCTTGAATGCTTTGTCTGTGTACCACATGTCTGCAGTACACAGGTAGGCCATCAGAGGGTATTAGATATGATCAAACTGTGCTATAGGATGCTATGAGCCACCGTATAGGTACTGGGAACCGAATCCTGGTCTTCTGCAGTAGTAACCAGCGCTCTTAACCACTGAGATATCTACTCTTTAGTCACTACAGTCTTTTTATATAAAGGAAAATGTCTGTACAAAAAACAAGGGCATTGTTGAAAGCTGAGAGTAAATTATGCAGTGAGCTGTTGGAGGGAAAAGGGTCAGTTGTCTAATTAAGGAACTGATAAAATGTTATACATTTTGAAGAATCCTTCCAAATAGACAAAAAAGGATGGTGAGTTTCAAACCATGGAGGGTTTCAAACCATGGAAACATGACACATCCATCTCTAAGGGAGATAGGGGTCCTTTTTGTGAGTGGCCACAAGATCCAGATAAAATGTCTATGACTCTAAGCAGAAGGGATGGGTTAAAGCAGTAAATGAGTGAGACTGTGGAAACATGGGCTCCTGTGGATGAGTCTACTCTCTCTGTTGGTGATCACTGACCATGACAAGACCAACTGAAGAATTATTAGAAGACACAGAAGAAAAAACTAGAAGGACACTGAGAAGCAACATCCAATGCTGCGATTAAGAAACAGAACAAGCCGGGCATGGTGGCGCACGCCTTTAATCCCAGCATTCGGGAGGCAGAGGCAGGCAGATCTCTGTGAGTTTGAGGCTAGCCCAGGACAGCCAAGGCTATTACACAGAGAAACCCTGTCTCAAAAATAAACAAACAAACAAACAAATAAATAAATATTAAAAAAAGAAACAGAACAAAACCTGCCAATAATGACAGTAGCAAAAGTGGAGGAAGAACAAGAGTTTCAATGCAGAATCCAAGGTCACCAAGAATGCCCAATATTTTGCAGGAATATCACCCAGACAGGGCCACTGATGAACTTTTCCCCACCTCATACCTTCCACAGTGGTATGCTGTTCTCTTCTTTTACCCTTAGGAAGCTGGTTCACTTGAAGATTGAATACAGTTTGTCCTGTGTGGACTCAAGCTTTATCAATTATCCTCTACAGTGTTTTTAGGTAAGAGCTACTATCTTTGCCAGTGTTCTATTGCTGTGAAGAGACACCGTGACTAAGGCAACTCTTATAAAAGGAAGCATTTAATTAGGGTTCAGAGTCCATTATCATCATGGTGGGGAGCATGGTGGCACACAGGCAGACATGATGCTGGAGAAGGAGCTGAGAATTCTACATCTGGATCCACAGCAGCAGGAAGAGAGGACCACTGAGCCTGGCTTGAGCATTTGAACTCAAAAGCCCACCCCCAGTGACACACTTCCTCCAACGAGGCCACACCTCCTAATCCCTGTCAAACAGTGCCACTCCCTAAAGACCTAGCATTCAAATATATAGGCCTTTGGGGAATGTTCCTATTCAAACCACCACATTCCTTTCACTGGCCTCCAGAGGCTTGTAACCATATTATGATGCAAAAATGCAGTCAGTATGACTTCAAAATTCTCAGTAGTCTATCATGTAGTCTGTCACAGTCTCAATGCTGTTTAAAAGTTCAAATTTCAAAGTCCCTAAGGAGACTCATGACATTCTCTTTAACTTTAACCCCTGCAAAACCAAAATAAAAAGCAGATCACATGCTCATACATACAATGGCACAGAACATACACTATCATTCCAAAAGGGAGGAAAAGGACCATAGTGAGGAAATACTGGACCAAAGCAAGATCAAAAACCAGCAGGGCAAACTCCAAACTCTGCATCTCCATGTCTGATGTCAAAGCTTTCTTCAGATCTCCAACTCTTTCAGCTTTGTTGACTGCAACACTTTTCTCCATTGGGCCAGTTCTCCTTGGCAGGTATCCCATGGCTCTGGCATCTCCAACGTCTTGAGGTCTCCAACACAATCCAGTCTTCATCCTCACAGTTTCACACAATAGCCTCTCTGGGACTCCATACAAGGACATCTGTGACACACACGTGGCCTTGGTGGCTTTTCCTAGCTGAGGAGTGAGATTCCACACCCCTTTCCTGTATCCATGACTCTAAAGTAGAACCACATGGCTGAAGGTGTTAAGTTCTGCTGCTTCCTGGGGCAGAACTTGGCCCCCTTGTTCAATTACTTGTGCACCAGCTTTCTGTTTTTCATAGTTTCCTTCAAGGCTTTTCTTTAGTTCTTCACAAGTTGAAAACATAGCTGGACGGGGTCTTGCTCTGAGGGTACTGCTCCTTTTATTCCATTTAGCATTATGTTTTACTTTACACTTTTTATTTCTTTGAGCCTGGGGCTCCTTTTATCCTCAAATTATACATTTTGTGTATTCCCTTGCTCAGCTTGCTCCTTTTCATAATAGATCTGTACAAGCATGGCCACTACTAACCAAGCAACACAATCAGTGCTAGGTTGACTGGAAATCTCTACCAATGCCATTAATTCAAAACTCTCCAATTTAGACTCAGGGATGTTTTTTGAACAAAGGCAGAAAGCAGCCGTATTCTGCACCAAAATATCTCAAGAATGGTCTCTAGGACACTTACTAATATCTTCCCTTCTGAAAGCTCTTGTGCCAGTGTAACTGTAAATTTTATTAAAATATATTTATTAATACCTAAACACCTATTACCTAACAACCAACCCTAACCCTTTTGAAAGGATACCCAACCTTAGGCACAGGTCGGTGAGGGCAATTTCGTTTGCAATCTGTCTGCAGGAACACCTCAATCAGAAGTCACTCGGCTCTGACATCAACCACCTTCTCACTAGAGCTTGGGCTTGAAGCCTCCTCATTCAGCCTCAGCATCTCTGCTTTGCAGGGCCTCCTCATGGGGCAGAGGCTGTACTCCTGCCTGCCTTCATGATCTCCTCAGCCTCCTCGGGCTCATGACCTAGCGCACCAGCACTGTCTGCTGGCTCACAAAGCCAGCCTGCCTCAGCAACTCAGCTTGGGGTTGGTTTCCTCAGTCAGCCAAGACTGTCAAACTTACAGGGGCTAGATGCTGTGCCATGCAGCCTAGTCTTTGATGTCAGAGCCTGCAATTGGCACATACCCACCTGGCACCAAGCCCTCTGGTGGGACCCTGGCTTGCTCAGCCACTCCCCTAGGCAGGGCTCTGTCTCTGTAGTCTGTCTGAGCTGCAGCCTCAGTCTCTGTTGTCTCCTCAAAGCCCATTCTGTGGTCTCAGAGCTCTTGTTCTTTTGCTCTACTGTGGGCCCATGGACACTCAGGCTGCTCTGTTTGTGGTGCCAGCAGGCCACTGCTCTCCTCAGCATCCAGTTTGGCCTTCTTGGGTTTACATGCTGAAGCCTCTGAGTACCTGCCTCTCATTGCCTCAGGGCTCTTGCTATATTATCATGGCCTCAGGGCTAGCAGATGGCACATGTTGCTTTGCACCTTCCTCTCCTACAGAGACTGTGAGAGTTTCCCAACCTCTCGTGCTGCGGCCCTCTTGCAAGAGGGTTCTTGGGATCTGTCCGTACATCCTTCTCAAGGTAACTCATAGCTCCTGGGCTCTCTCAAGGTCCTTGGTCACACCTTTCCACAGAGTGCTCTCTCCCTGTCTCTCAGAGCTGTGGCTTCAAAACGAGGCTTCACCTTGCCTCAGTCCAATCTGGGCACCACCCACCTAGACCACAATCTTTTTAGTGTCCAAACAATGCCAAGCCAAAAGCCCTTTTCTGTTTCCCAGGCTTTCACAGTGCCTTCTCAATGGTTGCCCAGGGCCACTGCCAGGTGTTTCCCACAGCTACAAAGCTTGAGGCTGACTTCGAATGCCCTTTTAAGAGTTTGCATTTCAGAAGCCCTAACATGTTCACTAAAGAAATCTAACTCCCATTATAAGCCATAGAGTCATAATCGTCATTGCTCTCAGGACCACTCTCTTCTACATTCCTACTATTGTGGCCCATTAGGCTCCACTATCAACCACTTTCCTAATCCAAAGTCCCAAAGTCCACATTCTTCCAATAACAGCATCTATCACAGCAATAGCCCTTGCAGCAACTTCTGTCTTAGTCAGTGTTCTATTGCTGTGAAGAGACACCATGGCCATGGCAACTCTTTTAGGAGAAAATACTTAATTGGGGCTGGCTTACAGTTCAGAGATGTAGTCTGTTGTCATCATGGTGGGGAGGACGGTGGCATGAAGGCTGACATTTGAATTTCTGCATCCGAATCTGAAGGCAGCAGGAGGAGGGGGACACGGACCCTGGCTTGGGCTTTTCAAACCTCAAAGGTCACCTCCACTGAAATTCCCTCCAACAAGGACACACCTACTTCAACAAGAACACATTCTTAATCCTTCTAAAATAGCGCTACTCTCTGATGACTAAACATTTAAATATATGAGCCTATAGGGACTATTCTGATTGAAACCACCACAGGTACACTCCATCACAGCACTGTTGTACCTCTGGGATTGCTTAGGCTCTGCTTGGTGTTGTTTTTATATTTCTGAAGCTTTAGAAAGGGGTGTTTATTTTTCTCGTCTCTGGAAGCATCTGAGAAAACAAGACTATTTGAATCATATATGGGCCTTTCCACATATTTCAGTGCAGATGGCATGCCTTCAAACTTGGACCCACTAAAAAGAGACCCGATGAACCCAGGAAGATGGCTGCCATTCCACACCCACCCCCAGGCACACATTGTTTGCATGTGTCTATGTAGCTGCACGTGCTGGACTACAGGGAAATCCACCTAATTATTCAAAGGTGGTTGCACATAAACTCTGAAGGATAGATAGAAAAGTGATGACTTTGAAATTGCTATTTCATTATTTTGTTTGAATTGGAAGAAACAACTGAGCCTACTTTAGCACTATTTCCTTCTGAAAAGTCTCTAGCCATAGAGCGCTCAGATGTGAGCTTGTCTGTCCACATTCACATGGTGCTTTCTAACCATCTGTTAGGAAGTGTTTTGATGGAAATTTCAAAACCCCCTAAGATCATCGTCTTCTTCTTCTTCTTCTTCTTCTTCTTCTTCTTCTTCTTCTTCTTCTTCTTCTTCTTCCTTCTTCTTCTTCTCCTCCTCCTCCTCCTCCTCCTCCTCCTCCTCCTCCTCCTTCTTCTTCCTTAGGCCATGACAGAATCTGTTCACTACAGTTCTATATCTCTCCCACTGTATACTCATGTGCAATGGTATTTTTGCTTTGCAAATTACATAAAATATAACTATTTGCTATTAGTGTCCAATTATTATATGTCTCTTAGTCAGAATTTTATGATTGTGGCCAAGTGTTGTGGGAAGGAGGGAAATGGGGCAACATTAATTTTAAAATAGAGGCATGTGAGGGTTTGGTGTGGAACCTGTTATTTTTGAAGCTTACAGACTTACAGACTCTCTCTAGAAGCATGGAACTGGATCCAAACAAGTGAGTGCAATGCCAAGTTTTGACCAGCATCTTTGAAATATGAGGACATCTTTCCCCTCAAGAAAACAATGAAACCAACTAATGGTAAAGTCATTTTTAGAAACATCCAGCAGAGAACTTCCACAAACCTGTAAGCCACTAAAATCAACTTTGAAATATGAGTCTGCTAGCCAAGACCATGTGATGGAGTGTAAGAGGCTATCAGTTGAAATCTTGAGCTTCATGTGGCAGGAGACTGAGAATGAGAATGAGGGAGAAACAGGCAAAGGGGGCAAATCAGCCTGGTAAAGCAAGAGCTTGTTTTTGTGCTTTGGAACGGAAAAAACAAAACAAAACAAAACGAAGAACAAGAGCATTTTCCTAGAGAAAATGCTGACATGGTCCTGAACACTTTGGGAAGAGAGATTTTTTTTTGTTTGTTTCTTCTGTTTGGAGTCACTAGGACAATCATTTCCAGTATTGCGTTCTTTGTTAATGTAAATAATCTTCAAAAAGTAGCCATCTCAAGGAGGGCTCTGCCCCTTTTCGTATTCCTGAGACCGCAGTTTGCATACAAATCAAAAGTTGTGGCCGACACCACAGGCACTGGGTCACAGCTGTTCTGACCAAGATGACTCAATGCACAATGTGCTTGCTGCAGAGTGCCAGTGACTTGAGATTAATCCCTGGAACCCATGCAAAGGTGGGTGGAGAGAACAGACTCCTCAGATTTGTCACCTGACCTCCATATAACCACCAGGGCATTTGTACCCCGCCTCACACACACATATTATATATATACATACATATACACACACATATTATATATAATATGTGTGTGTATATGTATGTATATACATATATATATGTTTAATTAAAATTGTCTAGGTTTAGCCATTCTGTAGTATACATATGCTTCAAAACATCATGGTGTATGGGCTAGCGAGATGGCTGTTCTGTGATTCCAATTTCAGATAAGCCCTGTGCTGTCATGTAGCAAGTGTTATCAAAGTTTTTAGGGTACAGGCTGGGTCCTGGAAACCCCAACAAGCTAGGCTCAGCCACTCATTCCCAGGATTCCAATTTAAGAGGCAAGAGTGAAAATCAGAGGCAATAGATTTACTCAGTGAGTCCACATAAGGAAGAGGAACAAATAAGTGAATAAGACCCTGAGATGCCATGTTCATGGCGCTGACCTGAGGTTTTGGTTTGAATACATAGCAGGAACTGTGGATAATGAAGAGCCCCGGACAAGGTGTGGCCCTTGCCCACCACTGGCCCGTCATTCTCTGAGCTGTGTCTTATTGCCTTGCAAAGTGGACTGAGAAATTGTCAGGACTTCCTTAAACCTCTTTGTGGGAGGCAGCTTCCTTCCCTGGCTAGAATCAGATTTCAGCCTTCTCACCCCTCATAATTTTAATTGTTTCCGTCCTGCTGTTTCAGGAATCTGATAGCTAATCGCAGTTGGGATAAGTGTCTCTTTGACAGATGTCCTCTCCAGCTTGGCAAACTACCAAGAGACCAGAAGCCAAACATGCAGATGGATGGCATCTATTCAAACTTCTAAGTCCACAATGCCCAAAGCTGGCTTCACTCTTCTGGTGAGTGGGCATTTCTTGCATTATCTTTTCATTTGTAAGCAAAAGAGACCTGACTATATATGACCAGCCATCTCCTCCAACTGACACAGCTCTGGCTTTATAATAGGAATCTGATTTCCTTTCGACAATCCAACTTTTCTGGCGTGTAATGAATCTTCTAACACTCGAAAGTGCTCTCTTTGCCTGGGTGTTTGCTTAAGTCCTGCCTCCAGAGCCTTTGCCTAAATCTTTCAACTTCTCTTCACACTCCAGTGTCCCACGCCATCTTGGCCTTTCAGAACAGTCCCCTTACCTTTGGCTGCCTTAACCAGAAGGAATAAACACAGTGAGAGCAAAATTGGGGCGGCACTGATATTTCTCTCCTAAACTGTATCCTTTCTCTGCTTCCAGAGATCCCATTTGTGACTTTTTTTCTTTTAATCTCTCTATTCTATCACTCACTGCCTCATCTCAGATGTGTCAAACATTCAAACTTCCAAGTTGAACGCATGTTGATAATAAAGAAAGGAAAGACACCTTTTAATAAAAATTTATACTTGTTTCAAACTAAAATCCAGTGAGTCAGAGATGTCTCATATTTCCCATTCATCAATAAATATTTTGAGTCTGACAGGAGTTGAATTCTCTGTTTAATTGTTTTCTACTCACATAAAGTTCTGTTCAGAACTTGTGGTATTATCAAGGAAATTCAAAGTATCTATCATAAAATGATAGAAGTGTAGGATAGTATTTAATAATTTAATACTTTTCTTCCCCCTTCCTTTCCTTTCTCCTTCCTTCTTTCCTTTCCTTTCTACCTTTCTCCTTATTTCCTGGGCTTTATGAGACAGAGATTCATGTAGCCCTCACTGGCCTTGAATTTACTATAGAGCTGGCGATGGCCATGAACTTCTGATCGCTCACATGTGCTGAGACTGCAGACCTGAGTTGCTACACCTGGCTCAATACTTTCCTTAAATGAATGCATGAATGGGTGATGTATTTATTAGCGGATGCTTTCCTTTCCTCCATGTCTTTGTGGTGAAGCTCTGTGACTATGAGTATAAAGAATGTGGCTCTCATTCTGTCTGGTCCCTGGAAAAACAAAGCACAATGGCCTCTTTGTTTCCCTGGCCAAGCCAAGCGTCATACAGGGCTATTTTATATTTCCCCATAGCAAGTGTAAGAGAAGGCTCTTTGGGACATCATAAATAAGCAATTGATGCTGGACAAGGGGGCACTTCCATGGCAGCATCCCCCCAGGAAATAAAGGAAGGCCAGGTCAGTGCCCCCGTGGGTTTGCTGGGTCTGTATGTCCCCTGTTCTGTGACTCTCTGCAGGAGCCCAGGGTTGTCTCAACTGAGGCATGCTGCCTTGGCGACCTTTAGCCCAATCTAAGAGTAGGTTATTTTGGAACAGAATGAGCAACTCCTGAAGCTCACACACTGGAAGGCTGGTGAGCTTTGGAGGTAACAGGATTGCCTATTGGTCTTCAATGCTTGGCTGGTTACTCCTAATATCTCAATCTAATTAATGACCAATTAATGTCCATGGTTAAATATGAAAGGAAATAGTTATGAAAACAGCTTAGCAGTGTCTTTACCACATTTGAAGGCACCCACTGAAAGTCAATGCTATTTTTTACAAAAAATATTTCTGAGGAAATAATTGTCCTGCAACTAACTTTTACCACATTATTTTCTTTTTAAAAAATTTTGAGCATAAAATTTTTTATTGATTATTTGGGTATTTCACAAAATGCACCCTGGTCACACTCACCTTCCAGTCTTCCCAGGTCTGCCTCTGCTACTTGGGATCTCCTTTTCCCCAAAAAAAGAAGAAAAAAGAAAATCAAAAACCAAAAACCAAAAAACCCCACAAGCCCAATTTGTATTGCCTGTGTACTCACTGGAACACGGTCACACTCCCAATGTGCAGCCCCTTAAAGAAAACTGAGTCCTTCCGCACCCGCTGTCTTGCCAGAAGCCATCAGTTGTGGAGACCTACATCTCAGCCTTCTTATCACAATTTTTAAGAGTTCTCTCTGATAGCTTCCTGTCTTGGCTGTTACTTTTTTAGAGTAAATGTGGGAGGTAGGGTTTTTCACAGAAGCCTTCTATGATTTTCTTTCTCAGTTATTTGCCTGCTGTAGAAAAACGGCTAATTAAGTTATTAAATCAGTATTTAGATTATAGTTAATTGGTCAGTGGTGTTAATCTTTAGCCCACCATTATAAAAGAGCACACAGAGACACCTGATGGATTTTAACAAGCCTTGGCCTGGATTGTGTAATCTTAGCCCGTCTAAGCTAGCACATTCTATTTCTGAAATATGACCCCATATATAGATACTTCCCCTGTGCTGTTATTCTTCATGCTATGCCAATGTTCTAGGTCACGTGGAATGAGGCTCTTTCCTTAAACCCGTGGCGTGTGTCCTTCTTCCTGTTCCTCTGGCTTTTCTTCTTATAGAGGCTTCTCTTACTGCTGAACCTCTCTGCTTCAGAAGCCTGAGCACCTGAGTCCTGCCTACCTCTGTCTTTGCCCAATCTCAGGCCTCAGCATTTATTTAACCAATCAGATACAATGGTTAACAAGAAAGGTAGTATAGCTTCACTTGGTGTGCAGCAAGCAGGCTTCTGGGAGCAGGTTAATTAACATTTAGGATGCACAACATCATCCCATCATCCTGCAGTTGTCAGCACCCCTGCAAAAGCAGCTTGCTTGGACTTTTATAGTCAGTGGGAGCATGGATCGTGGATTTCCACATGGTTTCTGATGACAGGGGGGGACCATGGACATACGTATGGGCCACATGGACATCAGCATGGGACACAGACCTCAGCATAGTAACTGGTGACAGTAAAGACCGTGGACATCAATACAGCTCTCTGCTGCAGCATGGGCTACAGACACCATCATGGATTTTTGGTGGCAGCATGGACCAAGGACATCAACGTGGCCTCCAGGCCAACACAGGCCATGGATACCAACATAACCCCCATTGGCAGCATAGCCTACAGGCGTCAACATGGCTTCAGGTGTTAGCACAGACCCCTGACATCTGCATGGCCTTTGATAGTAACATGGGCCACAGGCATCAATATGGCCCCTGGTTGCAGCAGGATCACAGACCTCAACATGACCTTTGGCAGCAGCATGACCCATGGAGATCAACATGGCTTCAGGTGGCTACACAGGCCACTCACATCAACATGGTCCCTGGTGGCATCATGGTCCATGGCACCACAGACATCCAAGTAATTTTCTTAAATACGGTTTGATTCTATTCCTAAGTATAGTTAGAAAGCATATAAAGGTGACTGAAAAGATTTGTTTTTTTAAAGCCTTAACTTTCAAGTAACAGTTAATTTGCTAGATATATATTTAGAGAATGGTCCATTCAAAAAGTGTAAATATGAAGTTTTAAATGAACAAATATCATCTGTACCTTTGCTGAATATAAAATATAGACTTGTTGAGTGTTAAGGCCTTAATTTGTCAAAATGCATTCTTTGTCAAAGATTTATTTTTATTTTATGTATATGAATGCTTGCTTGCATGTATGTATGTGTATTATGTGTGCAGTGTCTGCAGAATCCAGAGAGTACAATGGATCCCCTGGAATTGGAGTTACAGAAGGCTCAGAGCTGCTATGTGGGTGTTGGGAACCTAACAAAATCCTGAACAAGAGCAGCCAATGCTCTTATCTCCTGAGTCCTTGCTGTAGCCCCAAGGTTGATATATATTTTTAAAAATCATTTATTAGTATGAGATACAAAATCCTTCTAGGATTTGTGTTAATTAAATACATGTGGGATCCACAGTACTAATAACCCAATTTGGAGCTGTTAGTAAATGCTATAATTTTTTATGCACTTATGAGCCCAGCTACAAAATGTTTTCAAACCCATTGTCTAAAGATTCAGTGGATAGGGTAGGGTTCAGAGTGTAACCACAGCTCTTAGTAACAAAGTTAACACTAAGTATTTTAAAATTCTTAACAATTTGCATGATCTATGAAAAGTTTAAATGTTCATAGGTAAATCATGTAATAAGGATCAGTTAATTTACCAAAAGAAAGAGGACAGTGTGATAACCAACAAGCTAAATTTTAACCTCATAAAGCATGTTGCCCTCAGTTCCTTGTTCTCAACTCCTGGGGATCAGCTTTCCTTCTTTCCAAAACTATATAGGGGCATCTTCACGTTACCTCATTTCAGATCTGGTCAGACAAGACCCCAAACTGAAAGTGATATAGATTTAAATAAAGATCCTACAGGGAAGAGAGAAAGTCATGCTCCTAGTTGGAATCTGCATTGTTACTCTGAGACTCACGTTTTAGTACTTGTCTGTATATCTATCTATCTATCTATCTATCTATCTATCTATCTATCTATCT
>CAJQZJ010032244.1:1522996-1621677 GCA_907164525.1 Lophiomys imhausi
CTATCTGTCTATGTAGCTATCAATCTCTCTTTCTCTATCATATCTATTTTTCTATCTATCTATCTATCTATCTATCTATCTATCTATCTATCTATCTATCTATCTATATATCTATCTATCATCTCCCTATCTATTCATCCACCTGTTGCTCCACTGCTTCATTGCTCCATCCATCCATCCATGCATCCATCCATCCATCCACCCACCTCTATAGAGAGGCCACTTGGCCCATTTCCAGCAGCTTTCTGCTTCCAGATGATCTGCGATACAGATAGTTGCTGTTCTCCAATCTTCCCCATTATGATGGACTGAAACACCACTGATCTTTGAAACCATCTGTGAAAATGAACCTTTCCTTTAAGGGATGATATGGAAAGAACACAATTGACATTGTCATCTATATAAACCCTCTCTCATGTTGAATACTTTTGTTTTCTCCATATTGTCACTTCTGCCATACTGCAACTTCTTTCTCCTCTGGGTCCCTGCATATCTTATTGCAAATTCTTTTAGTCTTGTTGGCTTTCTCTAACAATCTCAAATCTTTCACTAATCCTTTTCAAAAAAATTTAATGTCTTTGATGACTTCACCTGTAAACACTGTGTCTGCATCCATGGTGGTCTCATGGAACAGGACCCATCACTCTCACCTCTTCTGCCGAGAGCTTTCTCCACAGCCTTTGGTTGAGAAGGTAGTTCTTTTTATTACAATTGCATTTATTATTATATACCCTTTTATCTCAATAGACAGAAGACTTTCTCTGGAAAGAATTTTGTTTTCTATTTACGTCATGCTATAATTTCCTCAGTCACATTATGAAATTCTATAGTTGGGTTGGTTACAGAAATTCATTCATAAAAGAGGCCCTGGGGCCCAACTCTTCAAGCTCACTAACATTATCCTGGAACTAACTTCAAGAATTTTAATAATTTCGCCCATGTGGGAGCAACTACAGCTAGGAAACATTGGGAAATTATATTTAGACCTGATTATTATTGTGCAAGTTTTTAATCTAAAACTTGAAATGTAAAGGCTCAAAATAAATTCTGACAAAATTCTACTTTAGACAGTGTCTAGTGAAGACCTTTAAATACAATCATCCTCCACAAAGAAAATAATGAATTGGCAAGGACTCTTGTTTGAGGGTGGCTGCCTTATTCTACTTTAGACAGTGTCTAGTGAAAACCTTTAAACACAATCATCCTCCACAAAGAAAATAATGAATTGGCAAGGACTCTTGTTTGAGGGTGGCTGCCTTCAGATGGCATTCACCTAAGCTGAGGGGGTGTGATGTCTTAATAGGCAGACAGCCTTCAAGATCACTGTAGGAACAGGAAGCGGCTCTTTCCCATGGTTTTCAACATATTCCCTCTGGGATTTTAGTTTTGTGTTAAGCTTTTCCAAATCTTCCTGCAGACATTACATCCTAGTCTCTTTTCCTTGGGGAAACATGGACTGGAGTTTGATGGTTTAGACATGCAGTACACAGACATCAAGATCAAACAACAGAGACATCAGCTGGATTTCACAAAAGAAAATTCTCATAGTGTCTTATTGCATAATGTTAGATTCATTCTAGTAGCCACAATCTAGTGTCCATGTTGTTAAAATATCTTTCTGGAGACTTTATGTAACTTTCAGTCTGATACTCATTTCAAGAAAAGTAGACTGGTGGTTGAAGACTTATTCAACTATATATTTAGCTTCATAAATCAGTGAAAGAATCAATTAGTGGTGCCACCTTGTGTACCACTAATCATAGAATATCTAAGTATCTTTAAAAAAAAAAAAGGGACAGGTTTATTTAGTGCAACCTCCAGAAGAGGGCTGGTACATATACTGTGGGATAATGAGGCAAGCCTCAGTTTCCTGTGCATTTCTAAGAGACATCTGTCAGGATTCAAATCACTCAAGGCCAAGACTTAAGCAAAGGTAAGGAGACTTTGGAGAAAAAATACAGAACTTAGACTAAGAAGAGTACTCTGCCTATAGCTGACAACAATGACAGTAGACACACAAGAGTAACACATGCAAGCCACAAATAAATGGTATATTAATCTCCTCTTTCTGTGTGAATTGAACACATTAAACATCTCTCTTAATATCCAGGTAGCATTCAATCATACTGTCACAGTTGAGTTACATTAGTGAAACTTATCACAGTGAGTTGAAAAAAAAATCAACAGTAATCCAAACTGTGACCTCCAGCTCTAGGCTTATATTATGAAAGCATTCTAAGGAGAGATTTTGTAGAAGATGGGGGGTTTTCTTCACCTAGGGATATGAGAGGAGGAAGAAACAGAGTGCCCTCTTGGGGCAGGGCTGTGCACAGGGCATGGTACCAGTTACCAGGCCCAGGTTAACCCACTCAGTGTCTTATGCAAAGGCAGCATTAGCATACACTAGTCCTACCTCTGCCTTGATTGGTTATGATTAACAGGACCCCCTGGGGAGCCTATGAAGAGATAAAGAGACTATGTGACTCACTATTACAAAACTATATGCATGTCCTGGAGTGTGACTTCCATTTATGTCAGAGCCTTTTAGATGAAGAGATGGTCACTTCACAGGTTCGTGCTCCTTCTGAGGCACCAGCAAGAAAACCTCTGCAAACACTGGGTTTCACATGTGTGCATGCAGACACAGAGAATCTTAGATGTGTGTTGGCTTTTGAAGGCTTGCCTAATGGGGGTGAATGAATTGTTTGATACTTTCAGCTTGGTAGGAGGAAGCAGACACCTACACATGTGTGAATGGGTTACCATTTCCTCGCTGAAGTGATCAGGCTGTAGAACTTGTTTAATTACTATCTGATGAGGAGGGAGAGGGAGAAGAAAGAGAAAAAGAGAGAGGAAGAGAAAGAGAGAAAGACAGAAATCACTCTAGCATTTACTTAAAGAGAAATCATTTTAAATATAAATGTTGGGGTAAAAATGAAAGCTGGCATTGTGGAAACTATTAATCAGCTGAAATCAGACCGAACATGAAGCTTAAGATATCACCTTCACCCAAGTAATCCAGATACTTAGAGCCACAATTGAGTAGATTTATGTATAAGAAGCAAAACAGTATGATACTGAGGCTCTTACCACACTAGTGCCTTTGTCAGTTCATTAATTAATTAAGCAAACACTGAGTGACTCTTTACGCCAGACTCTGCCACAGGCATAAAGTCAGGTTGGAACACAGGGATGGGACTCATGGGATTTGTAGAGGATTTCTTCCATTTTTACTGTAAAGTTCTCAAAAATGCATTAAAATCATTTAATCAAGGTTTTATATCTTTCTTCTCTCCATAATTTTTCTTTTGACAATTTTCATACAATGTGTATTTATTTTAAAAGGAGAGATAGGAGATCTAAGGCCTAACTATCCCCCCTCCTCGGGCAGCAAGTACCACAGACATTCCTGTGGTCCTGGTTGCTGCTGACTTGTGCTCACAGGTCAACCAGGATGCAGATTCTGGATGCTCAGAGTCAGTCCTCCTTGTTTTTGGCTTGCTGAGTTATTTCTCTTGGTGTTCTGTGAGCTGCCCATGTCCTTAAATAGGCTCCTGGCCACAAGCTCTGTTTCAAACTTGGAATTTCCCTTCCCACGGACACCAGCTCTTACCCCATCTTTCTCCCAAACAATGGAGAAACTGGAAGATGGAGGGGATGCCAGCTCCAAATTGTCTGTCATTGTACCATGAAATAAATCCATTGACCACCTACCAGACCTTTTCACCGCTTTCACATTGAGTTTGTCCATGTTTTACGACTTCCAGAGAGTCTGTGATTTCCTTTGTACTTGAACTAGTGTCTGCACTATTCAAATGACAGCGAGACAAATGATCAGATAGTGCCGACTAAGCTGGGGGGGGGGGTGATTTGTAAATAAGAGACATATAATCGTTGGTCAAGGCCATGCACCATCAATCACAATGCTTTGCTTCAAATCTCACTTCACTCTGGACATGATGTGTTCAAAGACTGCTGTTAAAATTATATTAATTAATATACACTACTAGATGCTGGCATTACTGGTTGCCATTTAACACACTCTGTTTATCAATAAAGTTATTCATATTATTAGTGATGCAATTAGAGCTCAAGTAGGGGAAGAGCAGGACTAAGTTAAGGTTAGTTTAACCCTTTGTAGTATTAAGCTACATTTTGGAATTGGCATATGAAAACAAAAGATTCGTTCGACAGTAAACAGAAAACCAACTTTAATTAATTATGTGATTTCAAAAATAACTGGCTATTGAGTGTCCATTTTAACCCAGGGGTCATACTACTGACAATCTAAGTTTTCTCTTCATAAACCACTTGCTCATAGCTTCTGACAATGCTCATGTTCTATTATCTTTTTTCTCATTGATTGTTTTCTATTTTTTAAAAGCTTAATTAATTAATTAATTAATTAATTTGAGCATATGCTTATGTGCACAGCCAAGTATTTCTTTGGTTGCTGTGGTGGCAGGAAGAGGGCAAAGGATGCCTCCTCTATCATTTTCTGCCTATTTCTCTGAGGGAGGGTCTCTCAGCGATCTTGGGGTTTGAGTTTTCTCAGCTAGGCTGGCAGCCAGTCAGGCCCAGTGTCTCTAACCCCATTGGAGCTGTGTTACAGGGATATGTGGGACCCCTGCTTTGTGAGGGGGGCTGGGATCTGAGCTCTAGCCTCATGATCATACAGTGAGCACTCAACAGCTGAGCCATCTCCACAGCCCCATGTATTTACTTTTCCTTGCTGTGATGTGTCCCTAAGGTCACCATCCTGGTCTCTCTGTTCATCTGCTATGCTCTTGTTCATACAAATCACTTCACTGCTGAGATGAGAATATTCTTGAGCACTGGGCAGGTGAGATGGCAGAGCAGGTGGAAGTGTTTGCTGTGCAGGCACAACAACCTGACTTTGATTGCCAGAAACCACGAAGAAGCAAACCCGTTCCACAAAGTTTTCCTATACAAGTATATAGTCTCTATACACTTGTGGTAGCCTGCTCACATGGGCATACCACCCTTCCCTCAACACACACTTGCACACAAATTCACATGCACACATGCAAATGCACACACACACACACACACACACACATATGTACATTATACCTATGCACTGTAGTGACAATTCTGGAATGTTTGTTTCTTTTAAAAAACATAGAAATATTATAAGAATATATTTTTGTTTAAATCCCAGGTGTGGGGATATGGGGCTGCTCCACAACAGGTGAGTATGATTTGCCTCATGCTCTAGCAGAAGTGTGATTTTGCCAACTGCAGATAGTTACTGTGATTGTGGGATGCTTGGAATTCTGGGGACTTTTCAGAGGGTTTATAAATGCTAGGGCCCTGAGAGGTGGGATTGGTGGTTGTTGGTTGTTCAGAGGGGTTGTTGGTTGGTTGTGGGTTGGTTTTTGGTTGGTGCAGTTTGTTAAGTAGTTGCATGCAAAAAAGAAACAACAACAACAAGAAATTAAATATCTTCACAGTGAACATCAAACTTGCCCCAAGGAACTTGATCCCCCTAACAGCAGGAAGTAGTCTAATGATAACATCGGCCGCTTTCTGACCCCTGACTCTATTCAGGGATCTCTTTCCTTTCTTCTCTTTTTTCTTTATCTATTGTTCGGGGGGTTGAAAGGGCGAAAGAAATGGGGTGAATGGTGGAAGAAAGAAGAACCCATAAAGCAGCAAATGCCAACTATAATCTTCTATACATTATACCTGTCTACTATACACTATACATGTGTACTATACACTACAATTGTGTACTATACCCTATTCCTGTCTACTATACACTATAGCTTTCTAGTCTACACTATACCTGCCCACTATACACTATTCCTGTCTACTATACACTGTATGTGTCTATTGTACACTATGCCTATCTACTGTACATTATGCCTGTCCACTACACCTGTCTACTATGTACTGTACCTATCCACTGTATATTATACCTATCTACTGCACACCTGTCTACTATACTCTATACTTGTTCACTGTACACTATCTGTGCGCTGTTCACTGTACACATTTACAATACCCTATGTCTTTCCACAATATACTATAACTGTCTACTCTACACTATACCTGTCCATTCTACACTCTAAGTGTCTACTATACACTATACCTGACTATTATACACTATGACTGTTTAATATACACTACAACTGTCTACCATAAGCTCTTTTCAAACTATTGGGTATAGTGACTATCTTGGAGTTTTGGTTTCTTTGAAGAACACAGAAATATCATAGGAGTGTGTTTTTGTTTTTGGTCCCAGGTGTGGGGCTATGGAGCTACTCTTCAGCAGCTGGCTGTGATGCTCTAGCAGAGGCATGATTTTGCCATTCACAGATAGTTTCTGCGATTGTGTGATATTTGGAATTCTGGGGACTTTTCATAGGATAGATAAATGCTAGAGCCCCAATAGATGGGTTGTTGGTTGCTGGTTGGTGGTTGGATGTTGTTGGATGTGTTATTTGCAGTTTGTTAAGTAGTGGTACAAAAATAAATGAGAAGAAGAAATTAGATATCCTGACAGCAAAGATCAAACTTGCCCCAAGGAATTCGACATGATATCCATAATTTACTTGGTAAATAGATCAAAAGAGCATGTATAAATGAATGTGTTGCCTTCTTTGCTCAAAGAAAGCCTCTGTCAGCCCGTGTTCCCTTCAGGGCCAGTATTTCAAGCGTTTTTCTCTCACATCAGAGAAAAAATCCCAGCCCTTCTTCTGGTTACCAGATTCCGAGAAAGTTGACAGACATAGTAGCCCCCGAACATCCATCCACAGCTTCTCCCTCTCTTTGGCGTCCTGTAGCTCTATAAATAAAATCACTATGGTGCTTGCTGTTTCAGGGGTCAGTTAATAACGTCATAAGGGGGATGGTGTCATGTGGACACTATGTGATGTTATGGTGTTCCAAGTCCTTCCAGATTATATCATGATAGCCATCAGGAGCATTGGAGTACCCACAAGGAAAGGAATCAAAGCTTATTTTCCTTACCTCATGACCACTTGTTTTTCATAATAATTTTTCTGCTAGAAGTGGGGATGAAAGGGGAAAAACATTCTCTTGTTCAGTAGCTGAGCATAGGGTGACAAGAGTTTGGTGATTTGTTCTAGCAAAGAGACTTCAGCTGTCATCATTACTCTGTGTGTGTGCGTGTGTACGTGTCAGAGCACATGTGTGGGCAGATGCAAATGTGTGTGGAGGTCAGAGGTCAGTGTTAGGAGCCTTCTTCCATCATTCTCTGCTTGGGACGAACCTAAAGCTCACTGATTTGGCTAGAATGACAGGCCAGCAAGCTCCAGGCATCCTCCTGTTGCTGCCCCCTTGGCACTGGGATTACAGACATGACTCAGCACCCAATTATTCATATTGGTTTTAAGGGTGTAAACTCAGGTTCTCATGCTTGCTCAAAAGCATCTTACCAACTGAACTATTCCCCAGCCTCATAAACTGATTACCCTTAATATGATTCATATACAACTGTTCTAAAAACTACATGCTCCAACACAGCTCAAAGACCTTTTGCATTTGGGTGCTGAGTGCATTTAAGATCACTCTCTTAAAAAAATATTGTCTTTTAAACTTTACCTGTGTGAGTGTTTTGTCCACATGTGTGCCTTTGCATCACACGCATGCCTGATACCCAAGGAGGTCAGAAGAGGGATCTGAATACTCTGGAATTGGAGTTACAGATGGTTGTGAGTCACCATGTGGGTGCTGGGAACTGAATGCAGGTTCCTGCAGGAGCTGCCAGTGCTCTTAGCTGCTGAGCCACCTCACCAGCCCCAAAGTTACTAACTTTTAAAATCTATTGCTGAGTGTTATTGTCCAGAGAGACTTCACTTTCTCTGTCCCACTAGTGGTGTCTAGATCACCTCCTGTTTTTATCCTCAGTTTTGACAGCCTTTGGTGTTTCCATTTCTTTAGTATGGAGGTGCGGCAATGACCTTACATTACATCTTCAGTTTTCTTTCTCTAAGAGGTAATCGTGCCAATTGGCTTTTCCTTTTTTATGCTGGGCATTTGTTAACTTAC
Organism: Lophiomys imhausi; assembly: GCA_907164525.1. Taxonomy (NCBI): domain Eukaryota; kingdom Metazoa; phylum Chordata; class Mammalia; order Rodentia; family Muridae; genus Lophiomys; species Lophiomys imhausi. The sequence continues at coordinate 1,531,034 of CAJQZJ010032244.1, forward strand.
ACCATTTAACTGACAAATGGACATCCACAAGCTAGTTATGTACAGAATGTTGTTTCCATACACAATAGATGTGCTCGGTTGTGGCTGGGCTGAGCTAATCAACACATCATCTCAGATACAAATAAGTTCTCCCTCAGGAAAACCCTTAAAATCAGTTTTCTCACTAAATCTCAAGCACAGAATTCGTTGTGATAAACTACACTCATGTACAATACATCCTTTGAATGACTCTCCTCACTGAGGTCCCCAAACCCAGGCCCTGATGGGCCAACCTACTCCCTGAATGTCTTTCACATGCCTCTCACCTGTTTAATCTTCCTCCAGGAACCATCTCTTGATATCTTTTGCCAGTTCCTTAATTGACTGGTTTTTGCCCATAAAATTACCCAGTCCAAGATCTTCTGTGAAAATGGGACAAACCAGACAAAGGCAAGTCCATTTAGAGTTTGTTAGATTCACACTGGCTCATTGCATATCTGATCTTGTGTCTGGATTGTCTGGTGTGCCTGTTACAGTATTAGCACACACCCTCCTGCTGCTTTGCCGTGCAGGCATGGCTCTGAAATCCAGGACATATAAGGCTTTTGTTTTTCTTCTCATTTTGTATCTGGCATGCATTTCCACATTTCCGAGTCATCTACGAAGTGTCTGGATAATGTGTTATTGTCTTAATATTTATCATAGTGTTCTCCTTGGGTTTATTCACCTAGGGAGGAGATCTTAATTAAATAGCTATATTCTTTACTATCTTATCCATCAAACTGATTTAGCTTAAAACAAAGTAGAGTTCCTGAACTGCTATTGTTTTCACCATTTTAAACCATGGAAGGAAATCCCTCCTATATCACAGATCTCTAGAAACTTTTAATAGCTAAGTTGTAGAGTATCTCTCAGATCACCGAGAGACAAAGTGACCAACAAAAGCATTTGTTGCTGGATTACAACCTGTCTACTGAATAAAAGGAGAAATGTTAATGTTCACGTCAAGCATTTTTTACTTGCTAGCTCAGAACACAGGAAAGCTACATAAGGCCAACTTCCCCAGAGAGCTCATTCCACAGGGATTACTGTTTATCTTTTAAGAGCAAACATACTGTTAATGTTTACTCACTGCTTTTTTCTCTTCTTCCTTGTGGATATTGTGCTCAAATAGAACATGTGAAGAAAGCTTTGCTCGTTGTGAATTTTTTTTTCTCTCTCAAAGTTCAAATTGTCTTTTAACTAAAGTTATTATAGAAGCATTCACAGTGGCATTTAGGTTTTCATATATAAATAATTAAATGTCTGAGAACCACCACATTCTGCCTGTATTGGACTCTAGGTAAAAATAACAAAAAAAAAGGAGGAGGAATAGTGTAGATGATGATAATAATTCACATATAGAAACTGCCATGTTTCTCTCACCTTGTTTAGAGACAGGTAATGGATTTCTCCTAGAGCCTGGAGTGGTGGCACACGCTCATTGCCAGTCTGGTCTACAAAGAGAGTCCAGGACAGTCAGGGCTACACAGAGAAACCCTGTCTCAAAAACAAACAAACAAACAAACAAAAACAAAAAACAAAAACAACAACAACAACAAAGGATATGTCCTAGAATGCAAAAACATATTCTCCACACTTTTAGAGTATGCAAAGATTGAAAGAAAGTCCTCATAGAAACTCCAGAAACAGGCTTTTAATATGAAATCCTTAAAAAGTTGCTCAGTAAAATTAGATGCAAGGCTGGGTGTAGGTCAGTGGTGGGGCATATGTTTACCATGTATGAGCTCTGGGTTCAATCTCCTGCATCAAGAGAGAAAAAAAGGAAGGAGGAGAGGGAGGACAGGAGGGCGGGAGGAAAGAATGGTGGGGGAAGGAAGGAAGAAGGGAGTGGAGGGAAGGAGAGGGGGATGAGGTAGAAAGAGAATTTATAAAAAAGAAGAAAGAAAGAAATGCTTTTAAACGACTTCTTTCTTCTAAGCCAATTTAAATGCAGTGTACTTTGATCAGCTTAGTGAACAACAGTTGTTCAACTCTTTCAGTTAACTCTGTGATGAGCAGGAGGGTTTGGAAAGACTACCCAGATTCCAGGCTAATTCAAACAGGGACCTGTGTGATGTTTTAAAAAGCTCCAGAGAGAAGCCTGAGGAACCCCGAGAGCCATCTCTGACCACAGAAGATAAGTTTGCTTATGAGATTACAGATGAAAAAGGCCCGAGCGAAGAGTATCTCATGTGTCACTATAAGTAAGATAAGGGTACCCTCAGGCATCTGCCTCAGCTCTAGGAGAAGATAGCAGAGGTTTGAGGAATGAACAGTGCCTTTAGTAGTTTTTTTTTTTTTGTTGTTGTTGTTGTTAAGATCTGTGGTTTCTGGTGAATCCTAATGCCTTGTCCAGAGGTATATGTGCATTTTAGAATGTATTTCTTGATTCTTCATGCTTTGCCCTGGGACCTCAGAATACACAGGAAGCCTCAGATCATGCAGAAGCAGTATCCCAGAAATGATGGTTATTTGAGCAGCCCCTAAGAGGAAGATTTGGAAAGTTAAGTTTTGGGGTTTACAGTGGCCACAGGATGTATCAGTCCTTCCTGTCTGGGAGGACTTTGCATCTTTGAATCAACGGCGCATGTACAGCTGTCTGACTCTCAGAGCATTTGCAGCGGGCTGGGACAGGGCAGGAGATACCACTTGTTCCTCGGCAAATTAGAGTCTTGTGAATAATCACGCTGAATGATCGTGACTGAAGGGTTGGAAACTTCCAACGGTGTTGGTGTGAGTTGTGAATGTCTGAGAGTGCTGCAGGAAGGAGTGAGAAATGCTGATGAGCCATTGTGATCCTATGATTGTCTTGCAGGTACAAGGAGCTTGTGCGAATTCCAGAGCAGATGTTGAAGAAAACTAAAGGTGGTTTGTTTTCCTTAAGATGAGCTTTGAGTGTGTCCTGCTTTGTTTTCAATTTAAACTACTGAGTTGCAGATTTGTAAAATGTTTCTTTTTTAATTGATACCAGATCTCAAAATCCAATTTTACAAACAGATTTCTGTATCTCCCAGGAGCTAATTACAGTTCCCCATCCCATGTCAGCCATTTTGCTTTTACCAATTGTGCTGTGATAGCTACACATGTATCTTCATTTAGCATATCTAAAATCAATCAAATGACCAAGAATTTCTAACTAAATAAGTTCAATGCATCATGTAAGCTATATACTGGAGTCTGATTATATTAGAAGTATAAAAGTTTAATAAAAGACTAAAATCCTTTGCCTAAATGAATCTTAGTAAATTGGCCACAATTAAGTTCAGAAACCAGGACACTAGTATATTCATAGCAAAGTTTGCCTAGGTTGCATAATATTCCAATGAATCACTGAAGCATTTGGCAATTACAAATAGATGCATGAAAAGAAAATAGAGTGTGTCTGAGCAACACATGCATGCAGTGACCCTGGAAGGCCAAAGAGGGCACCAGATCCTTTGGAACTGGAGTCACAGATGGCTGTGATCTACTGTGGGGGTGCTGGGAACAGAGCCCAGGGGGGCCTCTGCAAGAGCAGCCCGTGCTCTTAACAGTTGAGCCATCTCCCCACCTCCTCTTATTATTATTATTATTTGTATTTAGATCTGTCTTTCAGACTTAGCTGAACTCAACCCCCCATAAGTAAGTCTAATCTAGCTTAAAATGTAAAACAATCTATGAATATTTGAGAAAATATTGGTATTGCAGTTGATACCTAAACAGCAACAGCTGATTTCAGATGGGATGGATTCTCATTTCAGCTTCCTTTCCTTCTTTGGATGCAAATTGTTAAGCAAACGGTTTCCTAAATTAGATGCACATTTGGGCCACATTCTGAAAGTGGTCGGACTTCCTTGTACTCAGTTTAAAAAATCTGTTGCTTTGAGATGTCTGAAAATAGCACGCACTTTGGAACCTCACTGAAAATTCACACTGGTGTTATCACACGCTGTTTCAAGGAAAATATTAAGATATCCTTGAATTGGTCACTTAGCAGTTGTAATTAAACATATATGTCACCATTTGCATTGCTTATTGATCAAATATTGTGATCCATCTGAAAAAAAATATTTGGTCAAACTCTGATTTCTCATCAAAGTTTGTTGACTAGTAATATTAAGTCTATGCAAGACGCCCATCTCAACCTTCATAACCCTCAGAGTAAGTTCATCCCATCTCCCATTTTCACTTCCTTCCAACCTATATCAGAGGACAGGAAGTCAGCCCGCATATCAGGACCAGTTTCTCCCTTCCTTTAGGGTTGGGAGCACAGACTTTATATTATCATATAGTCTTGGCTCTGTGTCTCGCTTGTGCTTCTACAATTTATGTGTGTCACCTAAGAAAATGACTTAACTGCCCACAGCTGTAATTTCCTCAGCAACAAGTGGGCTACTTGAAGGACTCTCGGAGATGGTTCGGCAAAGTGGAAACATTGCACACTGCACACCTCCTCTGAACCAGAGATGGTGATTTTGATCATTCTGGTGAGCAGGTATTTGTGTATAATAGGCACTTGATAAGGTGTGAAATTTTAGTTTACATTTTAAGTATTTTTATTTGTGAATAAATGAAAAAAAAACTTCCTCTCTCCATTTTAACCATTTGTATTCAGTTGACTGTATTTGATTAATGATTTCATGGATGAGTTACAGATATATTTGGGGCCAGTAAGAAGACTGAATGGTTAAGAACCTGTTACTCTTCCAGAGAAAAGAACCTGAATTCTCAGCATCCACATGGTGGCTCACATTGTCTATAACCCCAGTTCCAGGAGATTTTCTGCCCTCTTCTGGATTCCCTGGGCACTGCACATTCATGTGGTGCACACCAGTCATAGGGGCAAATACCCAGGTGCATAAAATAAAATGAAAACCATTTAAAATAACCTTGGGTTTTTGTTAAGCACTGCCAGACTCAGATTGTCAAGTAGTCTAACAAGTATTATGCATTCTGAGATGAAAATAGAAGAAAGGAGACCAAGGTGTTTTCATACCTCACACACAGAAATTAGCCTTAGTTAGAATTTTCAAGATAGAATATGTATTTGTAGATCAGACACCTTCATGATGGCCAAGTAGGCTTCTACTGGATGTCAAGGCAAAGACTCTCCACACCTGGGTGAAGTCATCCTAGAACCATCTGTGACTGGAAGCTCCCTGCTTAGTACTTTCATGAGAATCACTTTAACACCTACAGGAGTATTTAGACGCCATGGTTATGACATCAACAGTCAATTGTGTACAAATAAACATTCAGTCTAAAACAGAATGGGATAAGTATTTGTTTCCTGCCATTTATGGTGGTTTCATTTGGGGAAATTATACAAATGAAGAAATATTTATCTCTAATTGAGACAAAGACCATTTCAAGCTCAGTAGGGAGTTATTAGGGTCAAGTCCTGGTAGTCCTAACAAGCCTGGGTTACTTACCAGTCCTAAATACACCAACGCACCAAGTATAGAGACAAGTATTCATGTAAAACAGAGAAAGGAGGTTTATTCAATGTAGCCACTTTGAGAAAATGAGCTCCAGTGATGGCCCTACTCAATCTTCAGGGTCCAAACACGAAGTCTAGGTTTAAATATAGGGTATGGGTTAAACAGTCCCAGACAAGGTGTAATCCCATCCATCACTGGTCCATCATTGTCTTGATTTCAATCTCTCTGCTTGTCCTGAGGTTGGCCTGATAAGTTTTCAGAAGTGTATAAATAAATCTGTTCTCAGGTGTCAACCTTTACCTGGGACTGGCATCAGAACTTCAGCACCATTTTTTCCCATCAAGAAACTCCAAGGGAAATTCCAATTGCTTCTAGTCTATTGTCTCATTAGTTGAAAGGGGAGGACTTATCCAGAGAGTGTCTCTCTGGAAGATATTCTTCCCTGCCTGAATAGTTATAGCCTCAAAAAAAAAAATGAGGAGTTATTGTGTCTAAAATGTTAAAGGGCCAAAGCTAAGAAACCCCACTCTACTGCCCAGCTTCTTGAAATATGGTTTGTGACCCCCCCAAATGGGGTCATGAAACTGAAAGTGGGGGTCATAAAAATTACAACCATGCCATTTGTGCCACTATTGCACCAATGGGCATGCCTTGCCAGGCTAGTCATTATTGTAGATCATAGGTTTCATATCTGGGTAAGATTGATGAATATTGCTCTTCTCTGGTAACATATATAGCACCTTCTAGCACTATTAAAGCTAGCTAGTAGGGGTGAAGTTTCAGTACCAGCATGATCTATCTATGTGATATGACTCAAGTACATGCTATCTTCAGCAACAGGTCTTGCCCACAAAGTGTATAGTAACCTAGACCATTAGTGGCCCCTGGTATGTCAACTATACTCTAGTGGATGGCCACAAAAGTAGACAGGCAGCATAAGCCTGAACAGCATGGATTTTTTTTTAAAAAATGAGGACACATAGCTAGGTGGTTAGGGAAGAGGGGTGGATACGCGAAAAGTTGAGGGATAAGGATGAATATAATAAAAATACAATGTATGAAACTTTCAGAGATTCATTCACTTTATTTGTTTGTTTGTTTATTTATTTATTTTACTTCATGATCACAGGCCCCTTCCTCCTCTCCACCTGGCCCCACCCTCCCACCCTCTTCCCCTTCCCTCCTCCCTTTCTCCTAGATATGGGGAGCCCCCCAATCAACCCACCCCAGCTCATCAAGTCACATCATGACTAAGAACATCCTCTTCCACTGAGGCCAGACAAGGCAGCCGAGCTAGGATAAAGGTTTCCACAAACAGGCAACAGAATCCATGTCAGAGACAGACCCCTACTCTGCTTGCTAAGGAATCTGCAAGAAGACCAAGCTGTCTATCAGCTACATATGTGTAGGGCACTTGGTCCAGTCTATATATGCTTTTTGGTTGGTGTTTCAGACTCTGTAAACCTCCAGGGGCCTAGATTAGTTGACTCTGTTGGTCTTCTTGTCCCCTCTGGATCCCTCTATTCTTCCTCCCACTCTTCTACAAGACTCCGGGAGCTCCACCTAATGCTTGGCTGTTTAAAATCAGCATGTGTTTTGATCCACTTCTGGGTGGGGCCTCTCAGAGGACAGTTATGCTAGGTTTCTGTCTGCAAGCATAGCAGAGTATCATTAACAGTGTCAGGAGTTGGCTCTTTCCAATGGGGTGGGTCTCAAGTTGTTCCAGCCATTGATTGGTCATTCCCTTAATCACTGCTCTATATTTATCCCAGTACATCTTGTAGGCAGGGTAAGTTATGGGTGAAAGGATTTGTGCATGGATTGGTGTCCCCCTCCCTCCAGTGGAAGGCCTGTCAGGCTAGGAGGTGGCCACTTCTGTCTCCAAGCCCTCTGCTTCTAGGAGTCTCAGTTAGGGTCACCCCCCTGTCCTAACAGGAGCATACCCTTTGGCAGGCCTCCCACTTGTTTCAGAGATTGGCATGCCTCCCCTTGTCGATTTTCCTCTCTCTCACACTCAACTCGCTTCTCGCCCCCCCACTCTCTCCACACCTGACTCCCCCCTTCTTCTTCTCCCCTAACACACTTCCACTCAGTGTCCTCTCTTCATCCCCTTCAGATGTCTATTCTATTTCTCTTCTGAGTGAAATCAAGCAAAACCTCTTGGGCCTTCCTTGTTACTATGTTTCTTTGGGTCTTTGGGTTGTAGGATGGTTATCCTGTACTATATGGCTAATATCCACTTAAAAGTGAATACATAGTACATACCATGTGTATCTTTCCTGGCAGGGGAGACACCATGATCAGAGGTTCATTTAAGAACACATCAATCAACTCTGAAATATTTTGAAGATGCTGTATTTCTTATAGCATTAAATATTCATCCAAGATTTAATTCTTCATGTAAAAACAAGCACATTTATCTCTTTGTGTGAAAATTGTTTTTATTTTAATAAATGTTAAAATATTTGTATACCAAATCATTGCTTTAAAATAAATTTTCTTATATTTTTAGTAAATATTTGTATTGCATACCTATTTTATATTCCTATCATAGATCACAGAAATGTTCTAGAGAGAAAAGGGGTCATGAATATAAAACATTTGCATTGCCTTCCTTTAAGGGAGTATCTGCAAATTCACAGGAAGGCAGAGAGAGAACAACCTGTCTACCAGAGAGGACCAAACACCTTCCCTGGAGATGAGGATGCTAACTCAAAGATGTGTCTCAAAGTTCAATACGCATAGAAACCATTCAAGAATTTTGTTTTAAAAATTAGAATTATTATTATTATTTTCAGAATTTCACACATGCACAAGTGTATCCTGATCAGATTCATCTCCTCCAACACTGGGAATTCTGTCAAAGTGCAGACCTGAACTCATGTGAGATGATTCCTGAGGGTCTGTGTTTCTCGAGCTCCCAAGTCGTGTTGGTGCTTCTGGTGTGGGGGTCCATGTTCTCTGACTCAGGAGGCACACAATTCTGCCCACGTTCCCTGGGAGGAATCTGAGAAAAAGTCAGGTAGGAGAGAGAATCCCATTGTTCAGCTCTAGTTGCATTTAGAGTTATCATGAAAATGTTCACTTTTATGTTAAATAATTTAATTAGATATAGTTTTGTTTCCAAAGTTTTATACAAAACTTTAAAAAGACACATACATTTTCTATGAGAGGTGACAGGCTTGACTTTGCTTTCAATTCTTCCTCTGCAGATATAGCTGTCTGGAACCAGTGTGGTGATTCTCATTTGAATCCACAGCACTAAGCTCATTCCATAACTGCCATTGCTCATCCCCTCTTTGGCTTGAGATAGTTAATTATTTCATCAGTAGAAATTAAAATTGATATTCATATGGTTTAGTGCTCTTTCCATATATATGTATATAAATTAAAAGTATTATGTACATATCCCCATCCTCTGAAGAAATTTATAGTAATTTTTGTTGGATTGACATTCATAATTTCAGTGAATATATAACTATAGTTCAGAATTATATTATTGGCCATGGACACTTTCCTCAAACAAACATGTTCCATAGAACCACCAATTTTCTGTTTTTTTTCTTAGCTTATTATTTTCTGTGCACTGTGAATCTGCATGATCTCCCAGGATACATGAGACATTTAATGTAATTCTGATCTTTGCATGCCTTCTCCATGCTTCTCCTTACCTTCTGATCCCATGCCATCCTCTTCTTTGGCTTCTTTGTGTGTTTTGCCATCAAGTCACTTCTGATACTTCTGGGTATGAGGTCCTCAAGAAGGAACAATTACTGACAGGGCAGACAGAAATTTCTTAAGTTAGAAGACACTGACTGCTCATCACGAAAACACTGATTCTAGCTGGGTGGTGGTGGCGCACGCCTTTAATCCCAGCACTTGGGAGGCAGAGGCAGGCGGATCACTGTGAGTTCGAGGCCAGCCTGGTCTACAAAGTGAGTCCAGGACAGCCAAGGATACACAGAGAAACCCTGTCTCGAAAAACCAAAAAAAAAAAAAAAAAGAAAACACTGATTCTTTTTCTCTAGCCTTACCATCCTGCTCCAAAATTCCTGTCTTTTCCTTCATTTTTCCAAGCCTTCCAGGCATTTGTAACAGCCCTTATTAGACTTTTTCAGCTTTTGGAATTTGGACATTCTCTGATAGTCCAAGCAGGCCACTGCTGTGCTGGTGTCTTCCCAGCATGCACCTGTTGCCTTCATGACTCCATAAGGGCATAAGTGTGTAAGGACAATATAGATTCAAGAAACCGTGAGAAAGAAAGAAAAAAAATAATGTTTCCAGACAAAAAGGCTCTTCTCTGAGCCTAGAGTGTGCCTTTGATATTATGAGTTTTCAACATTATTAATAGGGGAAATCCAACATTGAACATCAGCAAATGGGGCTTTTTACAAATGTAATGTTATTGGGACTTGGAGATTTTTACATGTGTGGTGTTATTTAGGCTTGCCAATGGTTTTAAAATAAGATATCTGTATTCAGAGGCTTTGCAATTTACTTTAAGAAAAAAGTACCAGAAATTGGATCCAGCTTCTATTTTTAAAAGGATCTCCAGACTATAAGATTGTTAGTATGAAGACAGACATAATGTCTCCAACATGAGATCCTCGTCTATCTATCACACACGTTGTGACCAGCACTGGAGGCTGATTCTTGGCTGTGGTTTATTGACAGCTCTCTGATGCCAGGTGTTTCTTTGTCCTCAGTTTCATTAAGGAGTTTGCTAGAGACAACTTCATACAGATTGAAGGAGCCTACAGGTTGAGATATATCTGGTCTATGAATGCTCACTTTGTCCTTCCTATGATAAGGATTTTAGATGGCCTGAGTATAGAGATTTAGGGAATGTGTCCCCTGGGTAGCATGTTTATTGCTTTCTCCTGTTCCCTCCAAACACTGGCTATGAACCCAAAGTCCCATTAACAGCCATCATCCGTGAAATGAAATAAAGCTTTTGGGAGAGACTTTTATGAAGTCAGAAAGCAAATATCACAGATCATCAGAAGAATAGCACAATCCACATCCTCCCTCAGAACAAAGGCTGGGTTGGATGTGTAACATGACAAAACTTCTTTATGTGGGTGGAGAAGCTGGAGAAATGGCATGCAGTCCGTGCAGTCTAATCAGTGAGAAGAGAACCTCATAAGCAACAGATGCCCCATCCGCAGTCTGCCATCAGATGCACATGGCTCTCTGATAAACACTCGAACATGTGTTTCTTTGCTGCAGGAGATACTCAGGACTGTGTCTGTATAGCTCTCTCTCTCTCTTTTTGTTGCTCTCCTCTTGTTTCTAGTGCCTTAGAAGTGGTAAAATCCATAGGCAAAGGGCCTGAATTCAAAGGAGCTTCCAGAGACTGCAGAAGTGACTGAGCAGTTAGTAGCACTTGTCGCTTTTGCTGAGTGAGGACTTGGTTCTGTTCCCAGCACCCACCCATGATTCATAACCATCTGTAACTCCAGTTTCAAGGGATCTGACACTCTCTTTTGGCCTCTTCAGGCACAAGGCACACATGTGGACATATATACACGTGGACAAAACACTGATACACATAAAACAAATAAATCTAAATCTAAAACAAAAAAAAACCCTTCAGTAAATATTTAAAATGTATTAATGCTGTGTTGTTTTATTTTCCTATCTGATATTTTAGGGAAAAAAAGAACTTCTGAAGATTCATTTTATTAAGGTCTTGGTTTATTTTTTTCTGAATGTTTTGTTTCTTGTTGTTTGTTTAGAAACAGAGTCTCACAATATAGCCCTGCTAGGGTGGTGTTCTCTATGCTGCCAAGAGTAGCTTTGAATTTATGGAGATCATCCTGCCTCAGTCTCTGGAATGTTAGGATGACAAAAGCATGTCACCACACCCAGCTCTGATTTTACTACTATTTGTATTATTATTTCCTCCCTTTTATTTTTGATTCTTTACCACATGTACAAAAATTACAATATGATTTCCATTAGACATAAATATATGATATAAATTACATGTGTTATAATTCAAGCGATAAGAATCAACTTTTGGCTTCCTCATGACATAGTAGCCCTTCATGTGTCCGCATCTGTTTTTTGTATATGTGTGTCTTTATATATCAACAATATTTATAACCCCAAGAAAAGAAGAAGTTCCTATAACATGTTCCAGAAAATAATTACTGGAAATATTTTATGATTTTTGAAGAATTTAAAAACATGATTAATACATGAAGGAAAGAAGAAAATTGAAAAACAAACAAACAAACAAAAACAAAACAAACAACACCAAAACAAGCAACCAAACTTCAAATAAGATCCCATACTGTGTTGATCTTAATACTCTAAAATGATGACTGAGACAGAGAAACAGGAGAAAATGGACTGTATTGTAAATGCTGCTTTTATTTCCTCAGATGAGGGGATGACAAGAAAGCCATACCCAAGCTTTACGAATACATGGCTTGGACTAAGCCCAGAACATTTCTATCTCACTATCCCTATTCCTAGGCCCGGAAGTGTCTAGCCTCTGCACAATCTAATCTTCTATAAGCCCAGACCCCGAAGGCTTCAACTTCCAGCCTCTGTCTGCTAACCTAGGCCTAGAATGTTTTCAGCCTCTGAGATTTAGCTGCTGAATAAGATCACACTTTCTAGCACTTTTTGAACTCTGGCTGACTGCTTCAACTCAGCTATTCTGGCTCAAACTCCTCTCCAAGCTGACTGATTCAATTTGGCTTTTCTTGGCTTCTGGCTGAATTGCTTTGCTTGGGAAAACTGCCCGTGAACTCCACGGATTGACTGTACTGACTACACGAACTCAACTGCACTGCACTGAACTGAGCTCCCAAACCCTGCTGTGCTGTCTCCGCAAACTCTCTCTCCCTCCCTGTAGTACTCTTAAGTAGCCTTTTCTTTCTGTTCTCGTGAGAGTTGCACATATCCTATCTCTGACTCATTCTGTCAAAAACTTCTCTGATTTGTCACTTTGTCTGTCCCTCAATTAGATATCATCGATTGGGATTACAGGTGTGTATTAAGGGTGTGTCTGCATTCCAGCCAGCAGGATTAAAGGTGTGTGGTGTGTCTGCATCCCAGCAGATCACACAGACCTAGAAGGTCTTTATGTGATTCCCTTGCCAGAGCAGGTACATTACAGGATTAAACTTCCTCTACACTGTATATTAAACAGCACTGTTTTAAGCATGTAAAAGTAAAACGATGATTTAAATTCTAACCAAAAAAAAAATGATGTTATAGATTCCAGTTGCAAAAGTAAGCAGTCATGTAATGGTTTCCCTTGAGTTACTGATGGATCTTTATAAAAGTTTAAATAGTCTCTGTTATTTTATCTCATGTCCAAATGGGAATGATTTTAGACACCTTGGAATACTGACTCTTCCTTGAACAATCCTAATATATTGTTAGGATTGTTTATGAAATGTTAACCATCTATTTATTTATTCATTTATTTATTTATTTATCTATCTATCTATCTATCTATCTATCTATCTATCTATTTATTTATTTATGTCATATTTAGGATTATTTTGCCTGCACGTGTATATGTGCACTGTGTGTGCAGTTCCCACACCAGAAGAGGGCACCAGATTCCCTGGAACTGGAGTTACAGATGGCTGTGAAGTGTCTTGTGAATGCTGGGCATTCATCCTAGGTCCTCAGCAAGGGCTGCAAGCACAAGATTCCTGAACCCTCTCCAGCCCTTGAGCAGTTTTCTTTAATACATTCCACAATCACATCTTTCCTCTAACTGAATTATGTAGTATAGGAAGTTAGTGTCTGGGATATTGAGGCATGGCCTCTATTAATGTGAACCTGGCACAACACCCAAATGTCCTCTGGAAATATTTTGTACTATTCTGAGAACAGGGCTGGAGACGTATTTGTAAGATCCATAGCTATGCAATGCTAAGATCCTTATTTATGAAAAATTAATAGGAACAGGCTCTTGGAAGAAAAATCTGCACAAATAAGGAGCCCTGGAGTTTAAACTGACATTAAACTTGCAGAAAGTATTCCTCTTCCTGGGTGATGGCACTTCCCCCTTCTGTTGTTCATAAAAATTAAAGAAGGGTGCTAATGATTCGCATTTTCCTTAGTTGGTGTCCTTACAGGGTTCTATTTGGATTCAAGAGAAACAATTGAATTGTTGCTGTTATTTCTACAAGTATTTTCTTCTTTATTATCAAATTTACTCCCTTAAGAACAAAATGGCATAAATGTAATGCATTGAAGATGCTTTAAATGTGGTACCAAGGAAGCCTGCCATTCAAATAAATGGATGCCGGCAAATTCTTTGTTGGGCTATCTGGGTGAGGATAGTTATGTCACTATTGGATACAAGCTACATCATAATTCCAGAGAGTTAAAATGAGAATTTGAATATCTCAGAGTTGATGGAATATAGTAGTTGTTTTAAAAATATTTGGTTTGGTTTTGTATTGTATGTGTGTACTTGACTGCAGATATGTATGTGCACTGGGTGTGTGTGTGTGTGTGTGTGTGTGTGTGTGTGTGTGTGTACTCAAAGATGCCAGAAGAAGGTGTCTGGGGGCATCATATTCTTTATTATGAGCCACCATCTAGGTGCTGATAATACAACCTGGGTCCTCAGCAAAAGAAGCCAGTGCTGTTAGCCACTGAACCATCTTTCCAGCACTTGGGATTTTGTAATTCTTGTTATATTTAATTTATAATTAAATTAGTTTTACTATTTTTTTAATTTAAAGCTTTATGAGATAACAGTTGCATGTGCTAATATTTACTAATTTGAAGTGTGGCCTAATACTTAATGCATTTAAATACTTAGGTAATCCCCAGCACTGTTTAATTTAAAACATTCTGTGATCCATCAAAAAAATCCCTATGGTCATTACCAGTTGTTGCTCATCAATGTAATACCTGCTTGTTTTATTTACATTTTCACTTGGTTGTTTTTATTCATCCTACTTTTGTTTTATGGAATAAGTCTTAACTATCTATTTAAAGATTATAAACTCTGGGTGGCATTTTAATCTTGTTTAGGAAGAATGGATTTCCTCATTGCTGGAGTTGCCAGCTGGCTCTCTTATCATTACATCTCAGCACTGTCTTGGGGGTTGGGAGTGTACAGGACTATCTCGTGTCAATGTATGTTCTCTGGCCTTTCTCTGCCTCTCTGTTAATTGTCATACCTACCTCTGTGGCCAGCTTCAAGCCCCATCTGGCAGTAATAAACATTGTCAGCCAGGCTGGGCTGAGATAGGTGGCCTGCATGTTGCTACAAGGCCACCGTCGCTTTCCACGTTTTGGACATGGAGGTTTGCTTAAGCCATAATCTGGTCTCTCTAGACATGTTATTATGAAGATCCCAGCTTCAGCCCTTGGTCTGAGTTTCAGTGAAGTTTTAGTCCAATGAACCTGTGGTGGAGGACTTTCTGCCATCCTCACCTGCTTTGAGACATAGCATTGAACTCTGTGGCTTTTCCTCCTTAGTTTCCCATTCCACTTCTGGTCCTGAAGATATTTATCTTCTCTTAACATGTTTTTATTTAATTTGAAAGCTGTTCTCTTCAGGATCCCTGTATAATTATTCCATATTCTTCTGGATGTGCACACACACCTGCACCAAAGTATAGGTCATCTGGACTCTCACAGGACGACATTAAAATGCCACTTGAAGTCAGGAAACTTCTAATATGCCATGTGATCTTTGTGCTGCAGGCTTATCTTCCTCTGGAATGTTTTACTTCTGCTGTGCTTCCCAACGTGTTTGGAGACTAATGTTTGATTATTTTTGAAGTCTAGTTTTTGGCTTTGAGGTTTTGGGTTTACAACATTGAAAAACAACCATAAGGTAGGAGTTGGAATGCACAAATTTGGGGTTTAAAGAAATGGATGGATGTACCTGTGGGATTCAGGATGTACTGTGCTGAAGGGACATGGGGGGAACAGAAGATGCACCAACAGAAAAATTGATGTGCCTAAATGTTAAGAGAAAGGATTGAGTCTCCACAGCAGAGGAAGGGTATAGCAGAAGCACCCTGCTTAATCTGCAAGGCTTAACATCTCTGATTTCATTTATCTTGCCTACTGTGTCTGTTTACCCCTCTACTTGATGGTGAGACATGGGAGAATGGAGCTGATAAATGAGGCAGATGTCTCATGCAACAACCAACTTTATTCAGAACATCAGACAATTTATACACTGAGAAGTAAGAAGAGTCACATGAGTAAAGTGTACAGTCACAATGATAGGCAAACCACATGTGCTAAAAACATGTTTTTCCTTGAGTTCTTTGTAAATTATGGATATTAGCCCTCTGTCAGATGTGGGGTTGGTAAAGATCTTTTCCCAATCTGTAGGTTGTTGTTTTGTTCTAATGACAGTATCCTTTGCCTTACAGAAGCTTTTCAGTTTCATGAGGTCCCATTTATTGATTGTTGGCCTTAGAGCCTGAGCTGTTGGTGTTCTGTTCAGGAAGTTGTCACCTGTGCCAATGAATTTGAGGCTTTTCCCCCACTTTCTCTTCTATCAGATTTAGTGTATTGGGCTTTATGTTAAGGTCTTTGATCCACTTGGACTTAATTTTTGTGCAAGGAGATAAGTATGGGTCTAATTTCACTCTTTTACATGTCGACATCCAGTTAGACCAGCACAATTTGTTGAAGATGCTGTCCTTTTTCTATTGTACAGTTTTTGGCTTCTTTGTCAAAAATTAAGTGACCATAGGTGTGTGGGTTCATTTCTGGGTCTTCAATTTGATTCCATTGATCCACTGGTCTGTTTCTATACAAGTACCATGCTGTTATTATTATTATTGCTCTGTAGTATAGAAATCTGGGATGATGATATCTGCAGATGTTTTTCTATTATACAGGATTGAGAAATTAAATATCAAGAAACCAAATAATCCAATCAAAAAAATGGGGAACAGAGCTAAACTGAGGAATCTCTAATGGCCAAGAGACACTTGAAGAAATGCTCAACATTCTTAATCATCAGAGAAATGCAACTTAAGACAACAATGAGATTCCATATCACACCTGTCAGAATGGCTAAGATAAAAAACTCAAATGACAGCAGATACTGGCAAGGTTGTGGAGAAAGGGGAGCATTCCTCCATTGCTGATGGGAGTGCAAACTTGTACAGCCACTGTGGAAATCAGTTTCGTAATGTCTGAGAAAACTTCGAATAGTTCTAAGACCTAGCCGTACCACTTCTGGTTAAATATCCAAATGGTTCCTCACCAAACCACAAGGACATCTCCTCATCTATGTTCATAGCAGCCTTATTTGTAGTAGCTAGAAACTGGAAACAACCCAGATGTCCCTCAACTGACAAATGGATAACAAAACTGTGGTACATTTACAGAATGGAATACTATTCAGCCATCAGAAACAAGGAAATCATGCAATTTGCTGCCTAGAGAAGCTCATCCTGAGTGAGCTAACTCAGACTTAGAAAGATGCACATGGGATCTATTCACTTACAGTTGGATTTTAGCCATATAGTACAGGATAACTGTCCTACAACCAACACACCAAAAGGAACAGGAACATAGACTTTGTTATCTGTTAGTGGGACACTTTGCCCTAGTGGTGCTGCCTTGTAGGCCCCCAGTGTATGAGGAAGCTCTTGGCCCTCATATGACTGCTGAACTTGGGGTGGGGATTGATATGTAGGGACACTCCACTCTGGTGGAGTAGGATAGGAGGGAGAGGGGTGAGAGGATGGGAGGGTGGGACTGGAAGGGGTAGAAAGATGGCACTGTGATGGAGATGTAACTTGAAGTAATAAACATAAAAAAATCATGTTTTTCCATAGAGCCACATGAACAAATAACAATAGTCAGTTGAAATGAATAATCTGAAGCAAGCTCACTCCTATACAGTATACCTGGGAGGGGCACAAAAAATTCCAAGAACAATTTCATGTTAAGAAACTGAGGTCCCAAGACTTTTGTCTTGGTTTCTTGGAGTTTTCTCACAAGTACTCATAAATCTCCTCACACAATTTGATTCTTGGACCATCTTCCAACAAGTGTCTAAATGTATTTATGATTTAAAAAGAAGGTGACCAGTGTTACAGAGACCAACAGGTTGAGGATAGGGGCTGGAGAAATGACCCAGTGGTTAAAAGCACTTGACATTCTTGAAGAGGACTTGAGTTCCATTCCCAGCAGCTACATGGTGGCTCACAACCCACAACCTTCTGTAACTCCAGTTTCAGGATATCCACCCTTCTCCTGGACTCTGTGGGCACCATCACACATGGAAGCACATGCATGTACACACACACACACCACATGCTTGAGTGTGCATACAATACACACAGTAAATAAAAGGTGATGAAGTGTTAATGTTCAATCCACTTCACTAAGAATATGTGGTCATGCCCACATATAATCCCAGCACTCAGGAAGATGAGGCAGGATCAAGGGTTAGTGGCCAACATACAAAGAGAGTGTGTACCTCTTTGATGTCCCCTATCCCAAGGACGATGCCTATTCTCATTTTTGCATATTCTAACTGTGTCACTAGTGCATATTAAGAAATTTTGTTATTTTTCTTACATAGCCAGTTCCAGGCCATTCAGAGCTACAGAGTGAGACCCTTCTCCAAAGATAATAGTAGTAATAACATTTATTATTATTATTATTATCATCATCAATTTTCATCTATTTTGTCAGACTTTCACAGTTACCATTTGCCCAGATTGAAAATCATTAATTTTAAATTTTAATTCCATACATAAGCCATATGTAAATATGTAAACATTTACAAATATTTATATAGATGGCATAATTTCATAACAGAATTTTACTATTTTTAGCAAATGTATATGCAGACATCAAGGAACAGTTTTTATAATCCTTTTTGGTATGTTCATCCCATTGGCACTCATAGGCAAGGAACAATCTGCCTTTTGTCACCATTGTGTTTTCTATAAATAGCTATATAGTCTTTAAAAACGTCTGGTTTCTTTCTTTTTAACCTTTTAATCATTTATTAGCCATTTATTATTAGCAAAGGGCTAGTTCGGATAAAGTGCCAACTTTTCCACTCTTGACTTTCCTCCACAGAACAGCACTGTGGGAATAAATCAACATTGATGGGGGAAATCGTCTCAATGCCAAGAGAACACTGAAGGAAAGTTTCCTACCATTTTATGAACTGAGCACAAAGGAGAAGAAGATGGAGGGAAGGCTAAGAGTGGGACAGTACTGAGAAGTCCTTACAGTAGGCAGAACATGTCTCCAAGGTTTTACCCTCTGAGAAGGACGTCTTGGAAGAAGTGTCTAGTGAAGAACCTTCCTAATTAGAGGCAGCCTAGGCTAAGGATGCAGGTGTGTAAGAGACATGCCCGGTGAGGTGGGCTTCAACTTCCTGTGAAGACTGCAAAGTGTTCCATGGGTGCTACATCTGGTTTGGTGAGGACAGCTTTCCCCTAAGTGGCTTACCAGGATCACCTCAAACTCCCCTTCTGAATGTACAACAGCCATTTTTTTCTCTTCCGTGGCATATCCTCCATTGGAGCACAGCTTGGGGTTGAGCCTATAGTGCTGGGATCCTCACCAGGGACTTCAGGACAACCTGCTCGCTGGGATGCCTAAAGAGCTCATCCCTGGTTTCTTTCTTACAGCATACCATCTTGAAAAGTATTTATGAAGTTTCGTGAATCTGTCAATCAGTCCTTTTTGCTGATGAGTGGTGTTCTTTGTGCAGGTGTGCAGTGTTCTGTCCATCCAGTAACTAAACTATGGGCTCAAGACTGTAATTGCACATTGTGGAGTCTTGAGGTCTCTTCTTTCTGGTCCTGTGAATCTGCTAATTTTTCCATTGTTTCTTTGCTTGTTTTATCTGTGTATTTTAAATTTGTTGTAACTTCAAATCCATCAGTCTTTTCTTCTTTTCTTTGTTTATCCCACTCAGGATTTTGCATGGTTGATATTTGTTTTGCATACTTTCATTCTAAGATAAGTTACATTTCTTCCTGATATTTGTGTTTTCCTTTAGATCCTGTACCTTTGTTTCTGATTCTATTGATTATTTTCCTAGTGATGAATTGCCTGCCTCTTGGCACATCTGGCAGATTTTTAATATGGCAAATGCTATTCATTTGAGAGCCTTATTATTGATGCACATATAATCTTAGACTTTGATTCAGTGCAGAGATGAGATGCCTATAAAAATTGTATTGTTTTGAGTCCTGATCTTAAGCTTTGAAAGGCAGATCTGTCACCACATCTTGATGACAGTGTACAGCTTTGGTTTCAGAGTGTCCCAGAAGATCAGTGAGAATGCCCAGCCCATTAATTGGTCCAAAGAAACCTTTGACCTCTGCTTCCTTGGGAAAATTTGGTATTGTAGCCATTTTTAAAATTTCCCTTTTGGAGTCTTAGGGAGTTTATGTTGCCTGTCCTGGCTAGCATTCATAAGGGCTCAAGGAGGCTTTGGTACCTCTGAAGCTTAACTTCTGCATTTTTAACTTCTAGAATTCTGTCTCTCTTAATAAGCCATCCAGTTCTATTTGTAAAGTTACTTTAAAATTGTTAAGAAATTACATTTACTTTTATTTATAAATTAAAATTATGTACCTTCTTTATTTTTCACAATGCAATATTTTGTAACATGCATGTGTTAGGCAATAAAAAATTGATGTGAGGGACATGTATTTTCATTCTATTTTATCGTATATTTTTCTTTAAAAATTATACAGACTCATCAAAATGTTGCTATTCTTGTTTTCAAAATTGTTTTAATTTTGACATTTTAAGGAAATAAATTATTCTTTTGTATTCATCCATGTACTTAGTATAGGCAATTCACCTTGCTTTTGCTTATAATAATAACATTATGTATTTTTAACATAAAAAGTTTCTCATAATATTATTTACAGAGTAATAAATATATTAGTGATGTTTTTTTCAGGTTCGTTTGAATCTGTCTTTCTCAGCTTTCTTTCTGAGAGGTGTTTTAGCTTACAGATTCGATTCCCCTCATCCGCAGATTCAATCAACCTTTGAGTAAAAGAAATTTATAGGGGAAATGTCTGTATTGGACACTCTTCCAGGTTCCACTTGTCATCATACCCTAAATGATGTAGAGGAGCAGGTGTTTACACAAATTTCACACTGTGTTAGTTACCTTAAGTCACGCAGGGATGACTCAGAGCTTGGAAGCGTTTGTGCAGGTTGTATGTAAACACTCTGACATCTGTATTTAAGGCTTGTATCCATGTGAATTATGGAGCCAGTCTTCTGCCTCCAAAGGATGGCTGTGTAGGATTCTATGTCAACAATTTTATTTTGTTTAATCTTTAAAAAAATATTACTTAATTGTCTCCTTCTGGACTGTCTTTCTAATGAGAAATAGCTGGTATTTATTTCCTGTATGGAACACATGCTGGTTTTTAATCTTCCTTTAAGATTATTTTATGTTTGTTTTTTGCATTGTATCCTATCTTTAAGTGTGATTTTCTTTTTTAGTATTTTGCAAGGCTTAACTGGAATTCCAAGATCTTTGATTAAATCAGTATTAGTTTCTGATAACATTTCTTCCAGATTTTTTCCCAGTTTTTCCTTTCCTCTCAAAATCCCCACATAATTGAGGCTATATTCTTTTTCTCCAGTCAGTTCTCTCCACCATTACTTTGTCTTCATAACCACTGATAATTTCTTCTGTAATATCCAGTCTTTTGAAATCTCATCTGACATATTTCTTGACTGCAGAGATGGAATTTCTGAGTTACGAAATTTCTCTTTAGTTTTTAAAGCTGCTTTTGTAAGTCTGTGAACCATTTCTGCATTTCTGTTTAAAGTTTCCACATCATCTAGAAATGTAGGATTGCTCTATGATGGTGCATTTCTGCTCCCATTGTTCATTATCTTGTGTTGCAAGAGCTGGGACTGGAGAACACTTGTGAGCAGTAGCCCCCTTCTCAGGCAAGTTGACACATCTGTGAGATTAGCCTGGAAATTCAGGGTTAGCAACTGGCCAAGCCTGCTTGAAAGATGTCACTTGGGACACTGGTACAGGCTGTGTACCATGACCCACCATGCCCATGTAGGAGAATTAGAGACTTTCTGATGCTGCTGAGGGCTAATCAAATCCAACTGAGCACTTCCTTGGAAGAAAGGCATTCACCAGGGCATGAATAGCATCCCTGTCTCCAAGCCTGTATCTTCTTTTGAAGTCTGATGGAGACAGGGGTAAACTTCCCCAAGGAGTCTTGCCACTCACTCTTGAATTCATTACCTTCTCTTTAATTATTATTGTTACATATATATGCAAATGTCTATGAGTGTATACATATATGTCCTGCTGAGTCCATTTAATAGTGCCTGAATGTGCATGTATTACTGAGTTCTTGGGCTTTGATAACCAAGCAGGAAGCTCTTCTCTAGAGAAGACTGACTTTCCCTCTTACAGAAACCATGGCTTGCCCATCATTCTTCAGCTGACATCTTGTCTTGGTTCTCTGGTCCTTACTTTTTTTTTTTTGCCTTCCTCTTCCTTGATGTTCCCTGAGTCTTAGATGTATGAATTGTACTATAGATGTACCTGTTGGTGTTGGACATGCCAACAATGGCCCAGGTTGTGGCCATGGTCCAGCAACAATGATCTAGGTTAATCTCTGTGCCTTGAGATGACTACAGTAAACCTATTTCTTTCATCTCTATAATTTTCATCTTTTAGGACCTTAAGGTTTTTGCTCTTTGCAACTATTTTAAAACAGTAATAATCTTTGGAGAATTCATACTTTCAGGTCTCTGTAACAAATCCAGTGATTTGTCAATATTTTGAAAAGAACCAGTTAAATGGTTTAGAGAAAGTCAGACCAAAACTAGCTTCCAGAGAAGGTGAAAGAAGCTACTTGTTTTGATGTAGTTCTGTTGAAATGCCAACATGGGTGCAAAAATATCAGTGATACACCTCTAGATGAAGAGCTGTGGTCAATTAATGGCGGTTAAGAGAGGGAGAATCAGTCTTCTCCACGGATGAGCTCCCTGATAGGTTATCTAATACCAAGGCCTCAACCCTAAATACATGTACATACAAGCCACTTTAAATGGACTCAAAGTGTGTATGACTCATGAATTTGAAAGAAAGTGGAGGGACATGGAAGAATTTGGAGTTAAGAATAGAATAGGGTAGAAATAATGTATAAATTATTTTAAATTAAGAGATTATGGAATCATTTGGATGTGTACCCAGGAGTGGTATGGCTGGGTCTTAAGGTAGACCTATTCCAAGTTTTCTAAGATATCACCAGACTGATTTCCATAGTGATTGTGCAAGCCTGCACTCTCACCATCAATGGAGGACTGTTCCCCTTTCTCCACAACCTTACCAGCATGTGCTGTCATTTGAGTTTTTGATCTTAGCCATTCTGAAAGGTATGAGATGGAATCACAGAGTCATCTTGAGTTGCATTTCTCTGATGATTAAGGATGTTGAGCATTTCTTCAAGTGTCTTTCAGTCATTAGAGATTCCTCTTTGGTGAATTCTCTGTTTTGCTCTGTTCCCCATTTTTTGATTGGATTATTTGGTTTCTTGTGGTTTAATTTCTTGAGTTCTTCGTAAATTATGGATATTACCCCTCTGTCAGATGTGGGGTTGGTGAAGATCTTTTCCCAATCTTTAGGCTGCCATTTTGTTCGAATGAAAGTGTCTTCCATCTCATTTATGTTCACAGAAGCCTTATTTGTAATAGCTAGAAACTGGAAACAACCCAGATATCCCTCAACCGAAGAATGGATTAAAAAACTATGGTACATCTACACAATGGAATACTACTCAGCTATCAGAAACAACGAAATCATGCAATTTACAGCCAAATGGATGGAACTAGAGAAGCTCATCCTGAGTGAGCTAACCCAGACTCAGAAGGATGCACATAGCATCTATTCACTTATAGTAGGACTTTAGCGATATAGTACAGGATATCTATACTGCAACCAATGCACCAAAAAGATCAGGAACATAGACTTTGTTACCTATCAATGGGAAAATTTGCCCTAGGAGTGCTACCATGTAGTTCCCCAATGCAAGAGGAAGCTCTTAGCCCTCATATGACTGCTGAACTGAGGGTGGCTGATATGTAGGGGCAACACACTCCAGAGGAGTAGGATAGGTGGGAGAAGGGGGAAAGGGAGGGAGGTTGGGATGGGGAAGGATGGAGGGAGGGGCCTGTGATGGACATGTAACTTGAAGTAATAAATAAACATAAAAATAAAAAGAGATTAAGAGATTAAAATTTTTTTCTTCTTAATTTTAGGACCTTTTAATTGAAATATAGTGACTATATACAAAAACACTTGACTATTAAGTTAGTGGCCATTTATGAACTGAATACAGCAGTGAATACCATCCCCAAATCTAAAAACAGATGTTTCCAACACCCAAAAAGCAACCCCAGCTTTCTGCCATTCACTGCCATTTCTGCTGTTCACTCACTGATGATAATTTCTTAGAGATTTTTATACCAGTCTATGTAAAGGTCATATGCAAACAAAATGGTGTTATACTAAGGTACCAATTATTGAGTTCTGTTTGAGAGCACTCTCCTGTAGATGAAGTGCATGGAGTTCCAGATGTTTAAAGGAATAAGGGCTTATAAATACTTTTTGAAAATAAAAAAATACATTGTGGAACACAAATGTTAGCAATTATTTTGAAATCTCTGACTTAGTGAGTAAACCTGCTCTCTATCCCCTCCCCAACTCCTTATCTCCTTTACTCCTCTTCCTTGCTACAAAACTAACCAGTATATTCTGCACAGTCTCAAAAAGCCATATTCTTGCAGCCCATGGAATCTAGCAAACTGTAATGCAGAGACCCTTGTATGATGGCCATCCCTGCCTAGCACCGTGACTGGATTTCATAATTTTTTTTTTTTTTTGTACCAAGTGGTTGACTAACCTGGGAGGCTTATAGTTTGGTTTGGCTCATTCATTACAGAATCTGTGCTTGTCAGCTTCCCAAGCTGGTCAAGTATGAGAACAAATCCTCATGAGACTGTGCACATGTGGATGATATTTGCAAAGGCTTTCACAGCTAATGGATGTGAAAACCACAACAGCCTCTCAGCTTGGGAATTGTCCTTCACCATGGATGTCAATTTCAACCCAGTGATTGCTTCTCTAGATTTCTTTCCATTCCTCTGAAAGCCAAGCATTTTAAAAACTGGAAGACAGCCATACATTATTTGAAATCGTGATTCTTAAGCTTCAAATTAGTAAGGGACAATTAGTGTAATTATTCTAATTTTGAAAATGTATTTAATTATTGTATTTGGTGAATTGAAAGACAGATATGAGACTGATTACAAACAGCTAAATTTCTCTTGTAAATGAAAGTTTGTTTTACTTGGCAACACCTGGTCTATGGAGTTGTGTGGAGAAAGACAGATATATACCCATGACTAAGGAGGCTTAAAAAGCGCATACCCATGCTGTACATACTGAAAGGAAAGATCTTCAAATGCTACAGTTTTTAAAAGGGCACCACAGGAAATACATAAAATTTAATATATTATTTTCAATTATGTGTTTTACTTGTTGTGTATGAGTGTTTGCCTGAATGTATGTATGTGTACTATGTGTGTGCAGTGCCCACAAAGGCCAGAAGAAGAACTTACATCTCCTGAAACTGGAGTTGCAGAGATTGTGAGCCAGAAGCTGAGTGCTGGGAACCAAATCCTGGTCTTCTGCAAGAGCAACAAGTACTCTAACCACTGTGCCTTCATCTCTCCAACCCCTTGCATATGTTATTCTTGATGTAAAAGATGGATTGATAGGTTTATGCATACACAATGCATACATACTTCCTCTATTTTCATTGATATACATTATTTATATTTACAATATATATCACATAATAATTCGGTACCATGAACTCCATGTGACGATCAAAGCAGAACTATTAGCATTGTCATAACCTTAAATATCTTTCATTGCTCCATGGTGGGGACCCTTCAGACTCGCTTTTTCAGTTGCTTTGAAAGATGTCATAAAATATTTTAGACTGTGCTCTACTTTTTAAGATAATTGTAGGAATTAGAAAAGAATTGTTATGAATAGGAAGGAGTTTCACCTTTTACACATGTGCTCATCTGTTCTCTTTATTTTATGACAGCTGCATCCATGGCCACTATTAAAACATGTTTTGTATGAAGAAGGGAAAATGCCTTGTACTGTATAACTTAGAACTTTGAAAATAATCCTAAATCCACTTGAGTGGAAGATTTTGATCCTGCTTCCTACTGAAATGGCCTTCTTTCCACTTCATCTAGTTGGCATCCTTTTATAACTCATTTGTAATCACTACTCCCTCAATTTTCCTGAATTCAAATTAACTGATGCCTAATGACTTCATTTCTGCCATCGGGCTGATAGAATCGAGATGTTTGAAATGCAGTGGAGATGGGGGTGTTTGAACTCATAATAGGTCTTTGTTTTGACACAAATGATGTCAGAACCAACACAAAAAAGTTAGTGTTTCAGTCACATAGTTTATTTTTCTCCATAGGTATTCTATGGCATAATGAAATGTGCAGTATTTTCATGTCCAATGGGCTTTGTTCTAGATATTTCCACAGTGAAATATTTAGTATTATTTTGGATGGTTGGAATTCTTTTTTATAAGAAACAAACTTACTCTTTTTTTAATTTATTTTTTATTTTTTCTAGTTACATCTCAATCACAATCCCGTCCCTACTCCCCCTCCAGTCCCACCCTCCAACCCTCTTCCCCCTCAACTCATATCCTCTTCCCTTTTTTTAAGTTTGAGGTATATCTTTTCCCCCCAACAGCTCCCCTTTCAGTCCAACAAATGGTTCTTTCTCTTATAACTATAAATAAAATGCAAAACAACAGAAATAAATAGGCCACAATTATGAGAGTTATATGGCTTAGCATATATTCCCAATGTTCAGTCCATATGTATTTGGCACCTGACTTTAACATCTATCTAACCATCTTCATGAATTTAAAGTTCTATATCTAACTCAGCTTTCGTACTAACTTGCATTACAATTTTAAAAAGATCTTTTTAGATCTAGAACACCATCTTGATTTCTAAATAACTCAAATTTTAACTATGAGACTCTAGCTATCTAGTCTTCAACCACCTCAGAGACCTGACAGGGATAAATATATCTGGTTATACAGGAAGTGCAGGGCCTGCAGCTTCCAAAACTAAGAAATGACATACCAGAGGCTGCCTGGACAATTCCCATTTTCTCTTCGTACATTACAACATATATCTTCAGCCGTTTGGCCCCATTTATCTGACAGACATTGATTGTAGAGCAGGAATTGTGAAGGACTTGCCTACCTTGTCTTGGCAGAGCTAGGCTGTCAACTTACCTGCTTCCAAGTTTTGTCCTTTTTGGACATCATTCTGTCTACAGTTGATGCAAGAGATAGGCTTGCCACTAATTCAGCCACTGGAGATTCTTCGATGCTCATGTTCTACTTGGAGTATAATAAGGAGTGCTGTCAGAAGCATATATATCTTGATATCAAAAGAATCTTAAGTTAAGAAAACATCTTCGAATGCCATATTCTGCAGATCTCTTGAGGTTTTTGAAGACGCCCTATCTATCTCTTATATTTAGATAAGCAACTGTTGCTTGTCTCTTAGCAACTTGATTTCTGATTAGCTTAGAAAATAACTGTGATAGACTGTCATAGTACCTAACAAAATGACAAGCTTGAATGACTATTAGTTTGCATTTCTTAATTATCCTAAACAGTTTATGACAGTTGTTAGCAAAAGGCTGAAACTTCACATTTAATTTTTAAGAATTACTAGGTACAAAATACCTTTAAAAAGCATTAATTACCCTTAATTTTGTATCAGTATGCAAAGATCAATACCAATGTGGCCAAATATAATCTTAATTTTGTATTAATATACAAAGATCAATACCTATGTAGCCCAATACAATCTTAATTTTGCATCAATATACAAGGGTCAATACCATTGTGGCCAAATATAATCTTAATTTTGTATCAATATACAAAGATCAATACCGATGTAGCCCAATACAATCTTAATTTTGCATTAATATACAAAGATCAATACAAATTTATCCAAATATAATATTAATTTTGTATCAATATACAAAGGTATAAGGCATATTCAATAATCTGTCCTTTTTTCTTTATCTGTACTTTATTATGTCTATGTCCCATTTTTTCTCAAGTCTCTTCACTCCTACATAGAAGAGAAAGAAGAATACAGAATAGAAAAAGAGAGAAGTCCCTGGGTCTAACCCCCAAAACCTATTTAACAAGACCATTTAACAGCTTCTAATCTCTTCCCCTAAATAACAAGATTTTCTATTATCCATCAAATGGCCAAAGGGGAGAGAAACACCCCCCCCCCCCATCTTCTGGAGATGGGACATCGCTCTCTTAAAATGACTTCCTGCTGATTTGGGACGTAGTAAACCTGTTTGTGGCCCAAATAAGAATGGAAAAATGGTTAAAAATGTTAATAGAATCATTTGATGTTCAGTCCTTTTGTGCTTAGCTATTTAAATGTTCTAAGAAGTTTGTAGACAGAAGCTGATCTTCAGGGCTTTACTGAAGATCTGGCTGGAGCAGTATGTGGGGCTGAACAATCTTCACTATTTTGAGTTGTTGTGGTTGTAGACTTTTGAGGAAACAGCTATTGAGGAAGTATGCAAGGCTGGATCATCTGGGCTACTTGTCTTCTTTGGTGTCTGATCTGTTTTCTTCTGAGTTTTCCGTTGTCCAGTTGTCCCTGGATTCCTTGGATGGATGCTTTAAATCTCCTGGAAAGATAAGAACAGAGCCCTGCTCTAATTCTAACTCTGGGACACTATCTTTTTTTTGGGGGGGGAGAGGGTCAGGTAATATTTTTCCTGGAGCAAATTTGGCTTTTTTGACAATATAAAAAGTATTGTCTTTCAATTCAGATTAAAGAAGAAATTATTTTGATATTTTAGAGCTAAACAAACATTTAGTGTATATATTTTGAGATCTCAAAGGACATTTTGTTTGAATTTCAGCATGCCTTTTTAAAATAGCTTTTAAACTTAAATCCTTCCAAATCCTATGTGCCTGTCTCTGCATTCTAAGTATTCGGATCAAAGACATGTGATTCCCAACTGATGGGATTAAAGATGTGCTTCACCACCCCTGGATCGAAGTTTTTCTCTATTTAGAGCTTGTTTTGTGTCAGTCTGACCTTGAGCTCTGAGATCTGCAGGTTTCTGTCTCTAGTGTGTTGGGATTAAGGGTGTATCCTTCTCAAATGATGGGATTAAGGGTGTGCACCATCACCACCCTGTTCCTTGTAAAACTCTAGAATTTATAAGACAACTAACTCTATAGTGATCCTTGTGTCTCTGCTGGAGTTAAAGGCATTGGCTAACACCACACATTTCATGTATTTTTACCTTAGCTCCAAATTTTTTCAATTCTTGGAGGTTTAGAAAACCAGGTTTAACAGCAATAACCTTTAATTTGTTTACAGTATTTTAAACCTGTTACCTGCTTTTTAATGCTAAACCATGAAAATATCCTATATATCTACAAAACAAAACAAAACAAAACTTTTAAGCTGCTATCAAGTTTGTGTAATCTATGTGGGCTACCTGTAGTCTAAGATTCTAATCTGAAATTAAGGCCATTTTCCTTTCATGCCAGTAAGGCAATTATACCTTTGGTAAATTATAGTTTGAAAATTTTATATTGTATTTTTATTATATTTTTTAAGCTTATCAACTCTTTTCTTTAAAAAAGTATTATTTTGTTTACTCAAGTTACTTCTAGAACATAGTTTCCTCCCTCCTCCCCTCCTGGCCCCTCCTTCCATCCCTGCTTGTTCCTCTACTTGGTAATCTCCACTTCAGATGAGGTGGGACCTCACATCTTCAGATCTTCCATCAAGTGAGGGTCAAGAGCTTCCACTTGTACTGGGGCTTGATATGGCACACCATCTAGGGTATGGTGTTCCACTAACCTGCAGCAGATTCCATGACTCACTGGTGGGTAAAATTCTTCCTAGGATAGATAGATATACTAGGTCCCTATCTATTTGGGGGTGTGGGTTGTAGGATAGTTATCCTGTGATGTATGGTTAATATTCATTTATAAGGAAATACATACCATGTTTGTCTTTCTGGGA
Source organism: Lophiomys imhausi (assembly GCA_907164525.1). NCBI lineage: Eukaryota > Metazoa > Chordata > Mammalia > Rodentia > Muridae > Lophiomys > Lophiomys imhausi. Next base: position 1,560,619 of record CAJQZJ010032244.1, read on the forward strand.
CTGTCTCAGTTCACTCAGGATGAGCTTTTCTAGCTCCATCCATTTGGTTTCAAATTGCATTATTTCCTCATTTCTGATAGCTGTGTAGTATTCCATTGTGTAAATGTACCACAGTTTTTTTTTTTTTTATCCATTCTTCAGTTGAAGGACATCTGGGTTGCTTCCAGTTTCTGCTATTACAAATAAAGCTGCTATGAACATTGTTGAGGCAATGTCCTTGTGGTTTCATTTCAAATCTTTTGGATATATACCCAAGAGGGGTATGGCTGGGTCTTGAGGTAGAATTATTCCCAGTTTTCTAAGATATCTCCAGATTGATTTCCAAAGTGGTTGCACAAGTTTGTAGTCACACCAGCAATGGGGGAGTGTTCCTCTTTTTCTACATCCTCGCCAGTATGTGCTATCATTTGAGTTTTTTATCTTAGCCATTCTGACAGGTGTGAGATGGAATCTCAGAGTTGTTTTAAGTTACATACACCTTGACCAAAGATGTTGAACATTTCTTCAAATGCCTCTTGGCCTTTAGAGATTCCTCTTGTGTGAATTCTCAGTTTAGCTCTGTACCCCATTTATTGATGGGGTTATTTGATTTTTTGGTGTTTACTTTCTTCAGTTCTTTATATATTTTGGATATTAACCCTCTGTTGGATGTTGGGTTGGTGAAGATCCTTTGCCAGTCTGCAGGCTGCCATTTTGTTCTAAGTAGAGTGTCTTTGCCTTACAGATGCTTTTCAATTTTATAAGGTCCCATTTATTGATTGTTTGTTTTAGTGCCTGAGCTATTGGTGTTCTATTCAGGAAGCTGCTACCAGTGCCAATGATTTCAAGGCTTTTCCCCACATTCTCTTCTATTAATGTTAGTGTATCCAGATTTATGTTGAAGTCCTTGATCCACTTAAACTTAAGTTTTGTACAGGGTGATAAGTATGGATCTATTTGAATTCTTCTACATGTTGACATCCAGTTAGACCAGCACCATTTATTGAAGCTGCTTTCCTTTTTGCATTGTATGTTTTTGGCTTCTTTGTCAAAAATTAAGTGACTGTAGGTGTGTGGGTTTATTTCTCAGTCTTCAATTTGATTCCATTGGTCAACTGGTCTGTTTCTATACCAGTACCATGCTGTTTTTATTACTATTGCCCTCTAGTACAGCGTGAAATCCGGGATGATGATACCTCCAGATGTTCTGATATTGTACATGACTGATTTAGCTATTCTGGGGGTCTTTTGTTATTCCATATGAAGTTGAGAATTGTTTTTTCCAGATCTGTAAAAAATAGAGATGGTATTTATTTGGATAGGAATCACATTGAATCTGTGTATTGCTTTTAGTAAAATGGCCATTTTTATTATGTTGACCCTACCTATCCATGAGCAAGGAAGATCTTTCCATCTTCTGATATCTTCTTCAATTTCTTTCTTCAGGGACTTGAAGTTCTATCATACAGGTATTTCACTTGCTTGGCGAGAGTTACCCACCAGGTATTTTATATTATTTGTGGCTATTGTGAAGGGTGTTGATTCCCTTATTTCTTTCTCACCCATTTATCTTTTGTGTAAAGAAGGGCTATTGATTTTTTTGAATTGATTTTGTATCCGGCCACCTTGCTGAAGGAGTTTATCAGCTGTAGGAGCTCTCAGTGGAATTTTTGGGGTCACTTATGTATACAATCATATCATCTGCAAATAGGGATACTTTGACTTCTTCCTTTCCAATTTGTATCCCCTTGATCTCCTTTAGTTGTCTTATTGCTCTAGCTAAAACTTCAAGTACTACATTGAAGAGATATGAAGAGAGTGGGCAGCCTTGCTTTGTCTGTAATTTCAGAGGAAATTCTTTAATTTTCTGTCCATTTAGTTTGATGTTGGCTATTGGCTTGTTGTAAATTGCCTTTATTATGTTTAAGTATGGTCCTTGTATGCCTGATCTCTCCAAGACTTTTAACATGAAGGGGTGCTGTATTTTGTCAAAAGCTTTTTCAGCATCCAATGAGATGATCATGCGGTTCTTTTCTTTCAGTTTTTTTATGTGGTGGATTACATTGATGGATTTTCTAATGTTGAACCACCCCTGCATCCCTGGGATGAAGCCTACTTGATCATGGTGTATGATACTTTTGTTGTGATCTTGGATCCTGTTTGCAAGTATTTTGTTAAGTATGTTTGCATCCATGTTCATAAGGGAAATTGGTCTGAAATTTTCTTTCTCCATTGGGTCTTTGTGAGGTTTAGGTATCAGGGTGACTGTGGCCTCATAGAATGTGTTTGGCAGTATTCCTTCTATTTATATGTTGTGGAAGAGTTTGAAGAATATTGGTGTTAGCTCTTCTTTGAATGTCTGGTAGAATTCTCTGCTGAAACCATCTGGGCCTGGGCTTTTTTTGGTTGGAAGACTTCTAATGACTTCTATTTCCTTACGGGTTATAGGACTGTTTAATTTGTTTACCTGTTCTTGATTTAACTTTGGTAAGTGGAACATATCAAGAAAATTGTCCATTTGATTTAGGTTTTCCAATTTTGTGAAGGAGAAGTTTTTGAAGTAGGACCTAACAATTCTTTGGATTTCCTCAATGTCTGTTGTTATTTCCCCCTTTTCATTTTTGATTTTGTTGATTTGGGTATTTTCCCTCTGCCTTTTAGTTAGTTTAGCTAAGGGCTTGTCTATTTTGTTGATTTTCTCAAAGAACCAGCTCTTGGTTTTGTCGATTCTTTGTATTGTTCTTTTTGTTTCTAAGTTGTTGATTTCAGCCCTGAGTTTGATAATTTCCTCTCGTCTGCTCCTCTTGGGAGTGTTTGCTTCTTTTTGTTCTAGCTCTTTCAGGTGTTCTTTTAGGTGGCTAGTATAGGAATTCTCCAGTTTCTTTTTGAAGGCACTTAGAGCTATGAACTTTCCTCTTAGCACTGCTTTCAATGTGTCCCATAAGTTTGGGTATGTTGTGCCTTCATTTTCATTGAGTTCTAAGACTTTAATTTCTTTTTTTTATTTCTTCCCTGACCCAGAGGTCATTGACGAGAGAGCTGTTTAGTTTCCATGTTTTTGCAGGCTCTCTGTTGTTTTTGTTATTGTTGAAGTCTAGCTTTATTCCATGATGGTCTGATAAATTACAAGGGGTAATTTCAATTTTCCTGTATCTGTTGAGGCTTCCTTTGTGACCAACTATATGGTTGATTTTGGAGAAGGTTCCATGAGGTGCTGAGAAGAAAGTGTATTCTTTTGTTTTGGGGTGAAATGTTCTGTAGATATCAATTAGGTCCATTTGATTCATGACATCTGTGAGGTTCATTATTTCTCTGTTTGGTTTCTGCATTGTTGATCTGTCCCATGGTGAGAGTGGTGTGTTGAAGTCTCCCACTATTAATGTATGAGGTTCAATGTGGGATTTGAACTTCAGTAGTGTTTCTTTAATGTATGTGGGTGGTCTTACATTTGGGGCATAGATGTTCAGTATTGAGATTTCATCTTGGTGGATTTTTCCTTTGATGAGTATGTAGTGTCCTTCTCCATCTCTTTTGATTAATGTTGGTTGAAAGTCCAATTTGTTGCATACTAGAATTGCTACTCCAGCTTTTTTCTTGGGTCCATTTGCTTGGTATATCTTTTTCCAGCCCTTTACTTGGAGATAATGCCTATCTTTTTTGCTGAGGTGTGTTTCTTGTAAGCAGCAGAATGTGGGATTCTGTTTTCGCATCCATTCTGCTAGCCTGTGCCTTTTTATTGGGGAATTGAGTCCATTGATGTTGAGAGATATTAATGACCAGTGATTGTTACTTCCTGCCATCTTGATGTTGGTGGAAATAGTGTGTGAGTGAGCTTCTCTTCTTTTGGTTTTGCTGCAGTCATGGTATTTGTTTCCTGTGCTTCTTGTGTGTAGTTAACATCTTTGGGTTGGAGTTTTCCTTCCAACATCTTCTATAGACCTGGATTTGTGTATAGATATTGTTTGAATTTATCTTTGTCATGGAATATCTTGTTTTCTCCATCTATGTTGATTGACAATTTTGCAGGGAATAGTAGTCTGGCCTGGCATTTGTGGTTTTTTAGGGTCTGCAAGACGTCTGTCCAGGCCCTTCTGGTTTTTAGCATCTCTGAAGAAAAATCAGGTGTGATTCTGATAGGTTTGCCATCATATGTTATTTGACCCTTTTCCCTAGCAGCTTTTAAAATTCTTTCTTTGTTCTGTACATTCATTGTTTTTATTATTATGTGGCAGGAAGATTTTCTTTTCTGGTCTAATCTATTGGCGGTTTTGTAAGCTTCTTGTACAGTTATAGGCATCTCTTTTTTTAGATTTGGGAAATGCTCTTCAATGATTTTGTTGAAGATATTTTCTGGTCCATGGCGCTGGGACTCTTCTCTTTCTTCTATTCCTATTATTCTGAGATTTCATCTTTTTATTGTGTCCTTGATTTCTTGAAAGTTTTATGTCAGGAATTTTTTAGATTTGACATTATCTTTGTGACAGATGTATCAGTTTCTTCAATTTTATCCTCTGAGCCTGTAATTCTTTCTTCCATATCTTGTATTCTGTTGGTGATGCTAGTGTCTGTAGTTCCTATTCTTTTCTTAAGGTTTTCCAGTTCTATGGATGTCTCGGATTGGACTTTCTTCATTGCTTCAATATCCCATTTCAGGTCTTCCATTCCTTTAAGCGCTTTATTCATTTCCATCACCTCCTTTGCAGTACTGTGTTGTTGCTGTCTGAGGTATGTGATTTCCTCCCTTAGGCCTTCCATTATTAATATAAGCATAGGATTAAGGTCATTTTCCTTTATTTCAATCATGTTAGGATGTCCAGAGTTTTCTGTAGCATTATTGCTAGGATCTGGAGATGTCCTATTGTTTTTTTTTTTTTTTTTACCGTATTCTTGCGCTGACCTCTTGTCATCTGATTAACCCTGGTGTTGTCTGTTTGTTTCTTTTGTCAGTTGACCTTGGTGTTCAGGAAAACTCCATGCCCTGGGGGTTGGCTGATCCTGAGATCCTGGTGTCCACCTCCAGATGGTGGGCAGGTTCCTGTAATAGACTGTCTCTTGGAGAGGGGTGTGGCTGCCACTCTCCACAAGTGGGTGTGACCCAATTGGACCAAAATACAGGGGATTGGAGTCAGGAGGGGGCTATCCACTGAGGACCTGGGAGCTGGCAGGTCTCCTCAGAAAGGCAGGTAGAGCTGTGGTTGGGCCTGTGTTTTCCCCTCCCTGACACAGTCTTTCTGGTTCAGCAGATAGGCTGACCATGCAGGCAGGGAGCTCCACCCAAGCCGGGTGCCAGCCTCAGTGTGCCTGTTGCTGACTGCCTCAAATTCTTGGGTGCTAGGGTGAGTGATGTGCCCCAGTATTTGTGGAGAACACACAGTCGTGGGCTCTGTTTGCAGTCAGTCTTGGCTCCTAATTGCTTTGCTGTGACTGGTTAGGTCTCTGCCTCTCAGCTACATTACACACTGTGGCACCAAGTTGGAAACTCCAGAAAAAAAAAGTCTTACTTACCTTTGCTCTTGTGGTCAGGCTGTTTTTCCCTGTTGGGTGTACAGGTCTGTGTGCAGGCTGGATATCAGGCAGACAGGCGGGGCCGCTGATCTGTGGCTGGAGCCATTGGCTGAATCTGCTCATGGGCTAGATCTGCTCTAGCTGGTGCTCCTCTCCAGAGGAGTGACGGAGCTGGCTGATCTCAGGGAGGTGTTCCTGGGAACTGCGTGGGCTGTTTTACCTGGTGACCAGTCTCAGTGTTCGCTGTGGGAATTCAGACACTGTCTGTGTTTCACAGTTGGCTACGGGACCTCACATTCACTCCACAGTGACTAATCTCATTCACCTACTACTCAGATGCACTGCTTTATGGTTGGCACCATCTTGGATCTCAACAAACTTATTCTTAACAAACATTTTGTTTAACAGTTCTGACATATTTATATATGATAAAATATTTCAGTGAAAGCTATTTTCCATGCAGAATTACCTCAATAGTTAAGAGCTCTAGTTGCTCTTACCAAGGACCTGGGTTCAGTTCCTAGGGCCCATGTTGCAGCTCACAACCATCTGCAACTCCAGTTCTAGGGGATCTAATGCCTTTTCCTGGCCTCCTTGGGCACTAGGGGTGCACGTGGTGCACAGTTATGTGACAGCAAAGCATTCATACATATAAAATGAAAAGAAGTAAATCTTTTAAAAGGTAGTTCAAAAATGATTAACACTATAGTTCGTATTCCTATCCTCCCACATGCTTGTCCTGTGAGACTCGGTTTGCTCTCATTAAGGGATCTTTTGTCTGCCTTCTTACAGCTTTGCAGAGTCCACAATTTTACTGTTCCTCCAGATTCCCACATTATCTCTCCTCCCTGATATCTCAGCCACTTACATGTATAGATTCAATCTTTGTCCTTCCTCTTGGCTGTTAGTGAGCTGATGAAATGAACTAGCACACTTTCAGATGCAGCCAGTATAAACATATGTTCTCATTTGCAAAGTGTCACTAAAGCACAGGGTTTTGGGGGCTCTCATGCGGGAGAGGGCCCAAAAACCCTTGTACTCTATTGCATCTATCATCCTGTGTGAACAGTTTTAGAAGGGTGAGCAGTGCATGAACTAATGCAGCAGAACAGGAGCTGTGCATGTTCCAGTACTTTCTCTCCTGTCACTCTCTGCCCCCACTCTCAGAGACTTTTGCTGACTGTGTGGGCAAACTAATGACTGGGCTCAGCACCGACAAACTTTCTGGGGGCAGAGGAAGGAAAAGTAGCAATTTTAGTGGTTGTGTTGGCCTGGAGCGACAGATTGGAAACTCAAGTCTGTTATTCAGGAGTATTTGCTGACTCTGGGCTTCTGTAGAAGACCAGAGAGTTGGATTTCCCCTCTAAAAAGGCAGAGTAAAAACTTTGACAATTTCACATAGTTTGGGAAGCCAACTCTACTAGTGCTGGGACATTGCCTTAATTTTACTGATAATTTCCACATCAAGACATTCCTCCCAGTTTGTAATCATGTCGGCACTAGCTGGCAAGCTGGGTTGGGAACTGTTGATGTTCCAAGCTCTATCTCCTGTGGTTTTGAACACTCATGAGTTAGAAACCTGTTGTGTTTTCTATCTAGAAAACACTAGAAAAGCAAAATAGCGTGTCAAGAGCAGTTTAAAGATGATCTACCCAAACTATATCTGAAGGACTCCAGACCAGTTTAGTCTCAATCTCAGCTGATGAGGCTGGAATTGGGGAAAAATGAGTGATATATTTAATAAAAGTTCCATACAAAGAAGAGGAAGGATAGGAAGCAAATAGTGCTGATGGATTAAATGTTCAAACTCTCAAAACCTTCAAATAGGCAGAATACAATGATAGTGATACATCAGGAAACGTAATTACTGGACACTGGACTGAGAAAACCTTGAAGCCATCAAGAGTAAAGCTAAACACACAGTAAAAGCAAAGGAATAAAAATGGCTATCTTCTCAACAGGACTGTTGGAAAATAGAAGGGAATATAACAAATCCTTCAGTTGCCGAGAGGCATTCCAATTATTTCATATGCTGTCAAGATAGCTTCCAAAGCTTAAAGCGAAATATATCATTTTTTGGATAAAGACAAATTGAAGCAATCCAGTAATGAAGAGAACGTTTCAGGATCAAGGCTGAACTAAAGAAAATAACTAAAGGCTTTTGTTTGCTTTATGTGGACTGTAGAAAAGAAGATTAAAAAGAAGAAAAAGCAGGAAAGGATAAGGAATAAAGTGAGAATAAATATGCTGGGAATTATAAATAAATATTGATATAAACAGTCACTCTTATTTATAATTAAGTAATTAAGTCTAAGTTATATGTGAAATTAAAACTCACAACAACTGTAATGTGGAAATGAAATGTGGAGAAATAGAACTTGAAGGCTAAAAGATTTATCAGCATTGAGAAGTGGCTGGCTTCTTTTTAAATCATTTCTGTGGTCCTTCTAAGTCTGTGCAGTTATTTTCCATCACTTAACCTATTCTAAGAGATGAACTTGGCTTGTATTAAAAGGTGTTGTGGATCTTTCATCTTGTAGTTACTCTGCAAAACAACAGACAGGATGTCTGTTATTCCTCAGATATGGAAGAAGGAAGAGAATTGCTCTCTATGCTGGAGACATTTATGAGCTGTCTCTTTAGAGAAACTCCCAATGTTATAGCCAGACCTGTCCACAGTTCATGCCAGGGCTCCCAGTGGAGCCTCCAGACTCTTTATTTCTTGTTTGTTTTTCTTATCTGCATGTTACCTCAACATCGATGGTTGTTGATGTCAACTGTCAAATGTTCTCAGGGTCTGGCTGAAGCGGGCTGCCTAAACCTGGGAGTGATTAATATGTGACCCTGGACACATGGCCTCAACAATGTTTAGGTTGTTTTCATCCCAAAGAGAACATGCCAAATTTTCTGCTGATGGTTCGTGTAACTTTGTGGAAGTTCAAACGGAATATATTTTTCTTTTCCCAGCTACAGAAACCTAAGGGTCTAGATATTGCCCTTGAATCCTGAAAAACAAATCACAGTGAGTAGACATTTTACAGAGCCTGTCCCACCCAGTAATCAGCCAGTCATACAAGGCCACTCACCATTAGCTCATGAGTTCTCTCTTGATTTGACTTCTAGTCATCCCTCTTGCACTTATTTTTTTGTGTTCATTATTCTTTTGTTGTGTATAGGTATGTGTGCATGTGTGTGTTTGTGTGTGGGGGTGGGTGTGCATTCACATGCCCTGGGCATAGCTAGTGGTCAGAACACAATGGGCAGGAGTTACTTTTCTCTTTCTACTGTGTAAGTGCTAACTCAGGTCCATCAAGCTTGGTGGCAACCCACTTAGACCCTCACAGACCCTCCTCTTATACTTACAATTTTAACTTTTAAAAATTTAAACATTTTTTGAGAATTTCACACATGAGTACTATATTTACATCACTTCCATTCCTTCCTCTCCCCTTTTAACTCCTCCCATGTCCCTACACTCCCTCTCAAATTATTGACAATGTATATAATCAGTATATATATATATATACACATATATATTGAAAAAAATTTAAATTATTTTGGGTGTCATTTGTAGAAATAATTAGTTAAATTGTTTAACCAGTATTTAGGTTATATTTAATTGATTCGGCGGCTGTTAATCCTTAACCAGCCATTATAAATGAGCACACACAGACACCATGTGGATTTTAATAAGCCTTGGCCTGAGTTGTGCAATCCTAGCCCATCTAAGCTAGCTCATAATTCTATTACCCAAATATGTCCCCTTGGACTGCCATTCTCCACGATATGCCAATGTTCCTGGCCATGTGGAATGAGGTTCTTTTCTCTAACCCATGGCATGTGTCTTCTTCTTCCTGCTCCTGGCTAGAATGAATTAATCCTCTGTCTAAAGCACAGACTTCCTGTTCTAATCTTAGGAAGTCCCACCTTTCTCTGTTTTTGCCCAGTCTCAGGCCTTGGCATTTTATTTAACCGATCAGAGTCAATGTAAGTAACAGACAGCAAGCAGGACCAATTAATTAACATTTAGAATGCTTAACACTACCCCAACACATATATTTATGTACTCATACATACATGCACACATATATACACACATACACACTCATATATATATATATATACACATATATATGGTGGCATATAATATGTATATGTATATATATACATATATATACTTATATATATATTTATATATAAGAGATCATTGTAAGTCCATTTAGCACTGTTTATATGTGCATGCACTTTGGGATTAGAAAATCTGTCAGAGGCATGATCCCTGGAGAAGACCGATTCTCTCTCTTGCTCAGCAGCCATTGGTTGTCTGTAAATCTTCATGTATGGTTGGGGCCTCATGAGAATTCCCCCATTTACTTTGGCATGTTGATTGGTATTATTATTGCTTAGGTCATGTTTAGCAGGCCATACTGTTTCTGAGGACCAGCGCAAAATTGCATCTTTAATATAGGACAGGGGCGTTCCTGTATATTCTACAGCACTGAAACAGGTGCAGGCTTGGTTTTATTTTGTAATATAATCACTCCAGTAATTAAGTTTGCATCACATCATTATATAGTGATGTGCTTTAATTTTTATTAGAAAGGCAGTATTTATAAGGACTCAGGATGTTTGGATAGCATAGTTTAACAATTCTGTGTTTGAGCTACGCGCGGTGGTGCATGCCTGTAATCCCACGGGATTTAGAATTCTGAATCTGTTTGGGCTATAGAATGAGATCTTGTCTCTAGCAAATGAAGAAAAAATATTTATCTGGATTGTCAAATGAAGATCTTGTTTGTCTCAGGTGACTTTGAACATAAACAAAAATAAAATGATTTTGATTTTATAAACACATCTCTAGAACAAGAATTACAAAAATAATTCCTATATGAACAAAGTAAATGATATTCAGAAAATCATCTTAATAACTTAAATTTTTTATTTTTAATTCTATTCCAATAATAAGAAAACCATTTCCCATGCACTTAGTTTATCTCTATAGATGCAAATCACATTCTTTATTGCTGTTTATGACACATGCCTCTCACAGTGGTAACAGCTGAGTCTATATCTTGGATGTGACAGATGGCACCCTATGCTTTCAGCAGCATCTGTTGTGAGGTTTTTCCTAGTGAGCTCTGAGTCTGACTTAAGTACAGGACTTAAGTATAGGGCTGAGTGTGAGAACTGAGATTGGGGTTAGAGGTACAATTCTATATCATTCAGAGAGGGAGCAAAAAGGAGAGGTTTCAACAAATGAGTTTGGTGGTCTCAAGGGGAGATGAAGGCTTATTTCAAATTCATCAAAACATTTTTAAAATGAGAAACCTGGAAAAAAATCAAAATCTACTGAATTCACTTAAAAATAGTAGCTGCAGAATTATATTGTCTGTTTTTAAAGATAGGATCTTACTATGTAGCCATGGCTGGGAGCTGACTGTGTAGACGAGGCTGGGTTCAAATTGCAGAGATTTGCCCATTTCTGTCTCCAGGGTGCTTGGATTAAAGGCCAAGTGTCCTGGATGTCCTTTCAGGAACTAACCATTTAATGATTATGCAGTTGTGATGAATGATTTTAACAATGATAAGTTTTACAAACTTGTGAATAACCAGAAACTCTGAGAGGCAGGTACTACCCTGCTTCCCCTCTCCTTATGTGGCGTTTGGGTGAATCTACAACAAGCAGGTGGCTGTGGCCTGACATTTGTCTGAAGAGAAGCACAAAAGGTCTATGGTTGAAATCAGGGAAGCAGTTTGTTGAACTGAGTTGGCAGATTGTAAGTTCTATTAATGCTTGATCAGTCTAAAGATATACATGCAAAACTGTGCCAAAGAAGTTCTAATTTTTATTATATGTACTATTTAATGGATAAAGCCTTTTGTCCCCTGTTCCTTTTAGTTTCAGTAAGGAAATCAATCACTTGGACTAAAAAGTCATATGGAGGTAATAGTTTTCTTCCAAAAATGTGCAGCTTATTTTGAAGAAAATATGGTTACCATTAATGTTAGTTTTTATTTCCCTCCAATGTCCTATCTGGTTCAAGTAGTGAATATAATTTTTTTTTGTTGTTTGGTAAGTTTATTTCAGCTGTGCCAAAACCTGACATCTGCAGTTCTAAGTATATGCTAAGCTAAGAAAAACAAAGTGTTCTTTTAATTAAGGGTGACTTCAGACCTATAAACACAACAGTGAGGTCAGTTTTTCTCATGCTTCCCAGGAATGGCTGTTCACTCAAGCCAGAAGTTCACGCGTTACTATGAGATGAGTGGTATTTACTGGGTTCCTTCCATAATTTGTAAACCTCTTTCTCCTCTGTTAGTATTCTGTCTCACTCCCCTCAAGATATTTTTTTTATCTGTCTTATGCTAAGCATCGTAGGAAGGCACAACCCTATATTCAGATCTATAAGGGTCATGAAGCATTATCCTTCCCCTAAAAAAATCTTATTGTGTCTTCCAGTTGTGATATAAAAATCCATTAATAGGTGAGATCATGGGCAAAATATACATCTGGGTTAAGAAGATAAATAAATTGATGGCCGATGAAAACATGCTGGAGAAGGTGACACTTAGGTTGCCATGGAAAAGAGATGCTAGTCAGATGTAAAGGGGACAGTTCCATGTGAGGTGTGTTTGTAGGGATGGGTGTGATGTTAGGAATTGTTGAACAGGGTTTTCTAAGTGAATGTTCATTCTAAGCATAATATAGAAAAGTGTGAGACAAACAATATTTTGAGAATTTCATTGTAGTTTGGAAGAACTAACCCAATACATGGAATGGGAAAAATATTCAAGAGGTAGGGATGATAAGGAGGAACTGAAAGAAGAGTCTCTGTTTGAAGTTGTGGGTGAGACGTTAAGTGGCTTTCATAACATATGGGTAACTTTTAAAGATATTTATAGCATGAAACAAAAGCTATATCTATGGGTACATGAAGTAATTCATGTAAGAAATTATGGTAGAAAAAATACGAAATCTAGAACAACCAATAGGACAAAATATTAAATACATGTTTACCCTGAAGATTTTAGTAAGACATTTTACATGTATATTTGAGCTGTTTGCCTTCCAGAACACTTTCACTGGCAGATTGTGACATGAAATACATTGATTGCTTCATGTAACATGTTCATCCAACCATCCCAGCAAACAAATTTAATCCTTCCACTCTTCATTTAACCCATGTAACCACTCTTGGTGTCTGTTCTTAATGTCCCCACCAGAAGTCAGCATAACAACCATGCTGGAGTCATCAGTGGTTGTTCTTCTGCCACAGTTGTTATTCTTATTTTAGCACATTCAGCCTCTCTTCTCCTCCTGAGCATGTGCACACCTCACAACTATCATCTTTGTAGCTGCGGTCACTCTCCCTCTTCCATCCCATCTCAACCTCTCCAGTCTCCAACTTTCACCAGAGTGCATATCCCCCACTTCCTTTGTCTGGTTTACCTGCTAGGTTGATTCATGTTATCATTTTATAAAGTATTCCTGTGGCAATACACATGTAAAGTTAGAAATAAAATTTAAATAATTACCAGTATTATAGTTATTTGGTTGGTGGTGTTAATCCTTAACCTGCTGTTATAAATAAACACACAAGACACCTGAGATTTTTAGCAAGCCTTAGCCTGGATTGTGCAATCTTAGCCCATCTAAACTAGCTTATAATTCTATTCCCCAAACAAAACCCCAATATAATATACATCTGTCCCCTGTACTGTTATTCTCCATGCTGTGCCGATGCCGCAGGCCATGTGGAGATATTTTTCCACCTAACTCATTGTGTGTTTCCTTCCTCTTCTCTTCTCTTCATCTCTCCTCACTACTCCCACAAAAGCCTGTGCACCTTGGCCCTGCCTGCCTCTCTTTCTGCCCAATCACAGGCCTTAGCATTGTATTAAAGCCAATCAGAGACAGTGGTTAGCAAGCAAGGTAACAGCATCACTTGGTGTACATGTGTACGGTCTCATACAGCAAGCTGGCCTCTGGGAACAGATTAACTAACATTTAGAACACCTAATGGATCATCCCATCAGTAAAGAACATTTTCTACTCTAATTGAAATACCTGCTATAATTTTACCACCTGTTTCCAAAGGTTTATCTGATGGATCCATCCACACAATTATAAATATTACAAGAGTTTGTAAGGGCATGAGTCCTGCTCATGAGGACACAATTCTCACAAGCTAATTGCCTTCCTAGGGTCCTTAAAGTTATCCCACTGGAGATTGGGATTATATATGAAGTGGGGACAAAAACATTCTAACTATAGTAAGAAAAAATAGTGCCCTAGGTAGGCACAAACTTGTATACATTTCAGCTTACGACAATATAGGTTCAATAGTTTGGAAATGTGCAGTTGTATGAGATCTCAAATTTTCTGGTGTTGACGTATTATAAAAATAAATGAGTTCCTTTTAACTAAGAGAGACAGTTTCCTTCTATATGTTTTATATATATATATATATATACTTTATATACATATTATATATATTTGGATTATATATATAAATACATATGTATATATGTTTTATATATATATATATTCCATTAGAGCTTTATATTTGAAAAAATAAGTTAAGTTGATAAGAGTGGTTTTACATTATTCAGTAATAGATAAAGACCTAGAAGTGAAAATCAGTCTGTGTAAGACTTTGATTATTTTTCTTATTTTATGTGTATCTTCGTATAGTTCAATATTTATGAGACTTGAGCTCTAAGAGATTAGGTTATTAGAATAAACAATATCATGACTCAGGTAAAGATGAGACCCTGCCTGGATCAGGGATCTCTGTTAAGAGAATCAAGGAATGTGAGGAAGATACAGAGATATCAAAGAAGGGACAGTTCTGTGCAAATCAGGAGCAGCATCAGGGACAGCAGGGTTACAGAAGTTCCAGCTGATTTCATCTCCTGGCTCAAGAAAATGTCTGAACTTGTAACCAGGTGGAGAGCCAGTGACCTTATATAGCTGTCTAGATTGACATAGATCATGCTAGTGTTAAGGCTGCTTGTGGTTCTCCTGCTGGTGCCTGCCCTGGTTAAGCTTCCATATTGCTTTGCATACTCTGTAAGCATCCTCAACAGGTTCAAAGGTACTGTAGAGTATGAGCCCTGCTTCAGAAGGTCTGACTCTGAATAATCTCACCTCCACACTGTCCTGCCCACAGTGATTGGCTCAAATAGCAAATACGTGACTCATAGACAACCAATTAGATTCTTTCTTAGCATTTGCTTCTGTTTTCCTTCTGCTTGGGTTTATAGATTATCAATAGCCACCATTCATACTATGTGAACACCCGAAACATAAATAACAACCTTCCACTGAAACCCCAAAACAATAATTACAAAACCAATACAGCAGAAAAGAGCTCTTCATTTAACTCTGAGCCACCCCTCCAAATTTCTGGTTTGTGGTTTATTCTTGAAATGTACAAGTTACTTGATATATATGCTAGTATATAAACAAAAAATTAAATTACTGTCTTCCTCAGCTTAATAAGTTTAGTTTTGTGTTGTTTTCAGGATAATAGAGTCTGGCTAATAAGCACATGAGTAGAAAAACAGGAAAATATGGCTAAAAATAATGAGTCATAGTCAATTATTTAATATGAGCATATAACATTTTAAATTAGTGTTTTCTTTATCCTATTCCCAGTAACTCATTAAGTTGATAGAAATGCTGTCCTAGGTTAAGTTGTAGCATTCTAAGCTCTGTGTCTATTCATTTGTCTGTACTCTGCATGGATCTGGCAAACATTTATTCCTCTGATTAAGGATAAATGATAATTGCTACATTTGGCTAATAAAACCCGGCAGGTTTATGAGTTATCAGTGGCCTGTCTTTGTAAATGGAGCTGGTTTAGTGAAATTAGCTACACAATGGGGCAATCCTTTTGCCAATTGTTCATTTAGCAACATACCACAAAGAGCCAAATAACCCATTGGAATGACAAAAGGGAGGAAAAACCTGCAGTGGTTTCTAGTCAATATTCTAATGGAAGAGAAGGTCATGTGGAATGCTCAGAACCATGTTTAATCTGGTGGGTTTCATTATGGCAGGAAGCAAAGTCTGTATTGTTTGCCTTAAGTATCACTGTTTTTTTTCTTCAAAGAGGCTGACAAATGCAACTTCAGGGAGGAAGGATTCAGTCTGGCTAGTTGGTTAAGAGGGTTGTGGTTGGTCATAGTGGGAAGGTGGGGCAGAGTAGTTCCGTCTGTAGTGAAGGCACATGTGGCTGTTACATCCTGGTAGAATCAGAGGCAGGAAACCTCAAAAGTCCCTTACTTTAGTAATCTACTACCAGCTTGGTCACCTCCTAAAGGTTTCACAGCCCTTAAAAGAGCAGCAAACCTGGGGAAAGGGTTTTTAAATTTGAGTCTATGGAAGACATTTACCATTCAGACCATATCAGGGCTAGTGTAGCCAGCATCTAACAATGTTTGGGCAACATGGAGAAACTCTGAAGGAGAAGTTAGGTAACACTAGTTAACTCTCAGGCATTTTCCTATGACTAATAACCACCAACAGATGTGTACAGACGAACAGCAGCCTGGGAGGTTTCTCAAGTCATCTTTCTCCCAAAATGTGTTGTTTACAGCCTTATTGTTCAGGAATGACTGTTAAAGATGGTGAGAAACATTACTGCCTGAACAACTGGAAACTGCTATTTTGATTCAGGAAAATAGTTTAAAGCATTTAATAAACTTTTTGGAGAGGGGGGGTGAACTTATTTCAACCACCTTTTGCTAAATACAATTTAGCGGAAGGATATTTTATCAGGAACCACAGAAATAGAAATGAAAATGTAGCCTTTTAAAACCTTAAATTTCATAGAAACTGTGACAGGAACCTGTAGTTTCCTATTTACTCAAGGAAGCCAATTCAGAAGACATGTATGATTGACTACAATCTGTTGTGAGAGGGCTACCCCCAAAATACTTTGTCAAGTAAGATGACTGTGAAATGGAAATTGAAAATGTGAACTGAAAGATAATAGTAGGAAAGAAACATGGTACCTATTGCCTTGGGGTAGTGTTTTGGGTTTGTGTAGAAAGCATCTCTGGGGACTTAAAGTGAGGTTAGTTAAAAAATCCAAAGCTCTGTAAATTAATGAGAACAAAGGACAGCTTCAGAAAGAACCAAGGAAGGACATTAAGTGGGCTGGAGGTGTTGAGAAGAGAGATCCAAGCCTTTTTCAGAGGCCCTGATCAAAGTACAAAAGGAGCCTAGTGAGGCCAATCTGGGGCTGGGGCCAGGACATCAAAGGAATTAGGCTTTTAGTTCCTGGAACTTTGTTTTTCCTTGTGAAGAGGCTGGAGTTATCAGTTCCAAGCTGTGTGCTTGGTCAGTAATGCTCTTGAGATACCCTTAGTGCAACACTGCTTGACTAGCCAACTGTGGACTCTACCCCATTTCTCCCCTGGAAATACTACCTTTGATACTGTACTTCTTAATCAGTGTGCTTGGCAGAAGATGTAACTTATGCAGGACCTCCTCATCCCAAACTTTCCTATCTCCTTACCTTCTGACCTGGTCTTCTCTCTCAAGGCCTGTCACTGAAGAACAACCTGCTGGTCCAGGTCACAGAGATAAAAAGCTTTGATGTTAATGGTACCCACATGTTCATCACCATTCCAGACTTCTTAGTCATTTTTCTACTAGGAAGAAGTAGCATTAGGCAAAACACTAATCGTGAAAACCAACATTCATCTATCAGAATAAGACAAATTAAATATGTATTTCTTTCTTTTATGTTGTCAAGCGTTTCATCATATGTTTGTGTGTGCCACATAGACCCTAAAGATTCACGAAAATAGATGCATAGGGTGACATAAAATTCACCAATCAAGATGTGTACTTTAAAATGTTATTTGTGTAAGATCAAACCAGACAGCGAGGCTCAGTGTGACAAAATTCTTGAAGACTGCAGTTGACTGCAGCTCCTGATGTTGTTTTTCTTGTCCACAGGAGTTGATTAATCTCCACATCTTAGGCAGCTGATCTTATTGGCTCAAAACAGAGATGAGTTTGCATTTTACGGAACTGATTCCTGCTCCCAGATACCTCAAGCCTGCTTCTCATTAGCAAGTCTGAACTGGTTCACGCCCCAACATTTGCATTTGATATGAGTCCATGCGCTCCGTGGGGTACATCAATGCTGGAGGAAGACTTCTATGCTTCTGAAAAAAAGTCACATAAATACGGAAAACCTTTGTAGTGTGCTGTGCTTTCATTTCCAAGCTAGCACCAGAGTAAGTGTGTAATCCTGTAGAGTCACTTTCCTGTTCAGATTCTGCCCTTTGGTCACAGCAGTGGCCTGTCCTGACCCAGGAGGATACCTCCTCCACCCACTGGATAATTTAGGTTGTCATAATCTGGGCCCCATTGCACAAAGCATCACTTTTTCAGTACTAGCCTGTGAATAAAGAGCTCAAACTCCAAAGCCATATTACGTGTATTCAAATTCTGTTTTGTTTTTTGCCAGTCTGGAAAAATGTCTCTGACAATTTCCTCTTCCCCCAAGTGCAGAAAAAAAATTGTCCCAAACAGGCACGCCTCTAATCTCAGCACTCTGGAGGTAGAGGTGTGTGGATCTCTGTGAGTTCGAGGCCAGCCTGGTTTACAAAGCAATTTCTAGGACATCCAGGGCTACACAGAGAAACCTTGTCTTGAAAAACCAAAACCAGACCAACCAAACAAACAAACAACCAAACAAAAAAACTGTGTCTGACTTGAAGAATTGTCAGGGGCATTCATGTAAGGTACTTGGCAGGTCGTATAATATATGGCCAATCCACACTGACATCTCATCAGTGTTGTGATGTCTGTCTGGGTTCCACGGCTGAGATGTGCTGAATGAGACTGATGACTTCTGTGGGGTAGACTCACAGAAAAGCTAGCTTCTAGTGCTCACTCACAGAGCAAAGGCAACACTCAAACCCAAACCTTCAAGCAGTGTGCCAGGAGGCTGCAAATCCTGGGAGACAAAATAGGAAGACTGCCATGGGGAAATAACCAGAGAAATCAGAGAAATGAAACAAAAATTTTCTAGGGCAAATAATATCTTTTGGGAAAAGAAATCCAAGAGTTGGGCAGAATTGAAGTAACCCCCTTTCTGAACTCCCAGCGAACAAAGGCATGGTAGCCTTCTTTTTTATTTTTTATTGAAAACAGATTCTTCTCTCACACAATACATCCCAACCAGTTTCCCTCCCCCACTCCTCTCAACTCCCCTGCCTCCCACCTCCCCTCTCTTCCAGATCCACTCCCCCCTCCATTTTTTTTCTTCTAGTTGCATCCATTTGCCTGTAAATTTCATGATGTCTTTCTGTTTTTCTTTTTTTAATGTACCACATTTTTCTTTATCCATTCTTTAGTTGACAGGCATCTACGCTATTTCCAGTTTCTGGCTGTTAAGAATAAAGCTGTAATAATGTTGGCAGGCAGATTTGGAAAGACCCGGGGGAGGGAAGTTCCTCACCCGATGCTCAGGATATCACGGCCGCCCCAAAACTCACAAGAGACCATCTTGATGCAATCGCAAGAGGTTTATTTCAGGGGGGGGGGCTCAGTGCACTGAGGGCACCACTCGTATCCCACACAGGGGTAGGAGCCGCGACCACGATTTGGGGGAGAGTAGATTATTTTATAGGGGAGCACCACAGATTAAGGGGGCGGGGGGGAAATTACAGGTGGGAAGTACCAGCCCAGCCCATCGTTTACCACAACCCAAGCGGGAGGCGAAATACAGGTGGAATGTACCAGCCCATTAGTTAGTCAGCGGGAAACATCCTACATCTGTTTTTCTCAGGAATGAATCTAATCTTGTTTTGTTATCTACTTTGTGGTCAGCCAGTTCCTGAAACCCTGGGGGCCCATGGCCCAATTGACCTTCATTCTTGGTTTCACCCTTTTTATGGTCAGCTAAGTTCCTGGGACCTGGCAGCTGGCCTGGCTCTACTGCCGACTTAAGGGGTCTCTTAATAATTTTCATTCCCTTCAATTTCTGTGAGTTCAAGGCCAGCTGGTCTACAGAGTGAGTACAGAACAGCCAGGGATACATAAAGAAACCCTGTCTCAGAAAAAAAAATAGAATAAAGCTGCAATGAACGCAGTTGAGCAAGTACATATGTGTGGTAGGTTGGAACATTCTTACCCAAGAGTGCTATAGCTGGGTCTTAAGATAGATTAACTCCCAGTTTTCTGTGGAACTGCCACATTGATTTCCGTAGTGGCTATACAATTTCACACTCCTACCAGCAACAGAGGAGTGTTTTCCTTGTTCCATATTCTTACCAGCATGAGCTATCAGTTGTGGTATTGATCTTAGCTATTCTGACAGGTGTAAAGTAGAATCTTGAAGTACTTTTGATTTGCATTTCCCTGATGGCTAAAGATATTGAATTTAGTGAGATTCCTCTGTTGAGAATTCTCTGTTTATATCTGCACCCTATTTTTAATCAAACTATTTGGTTTTGTGGGTGCAATATCTAGTTTCTTGAGTTCTTTATGTATTTTGGATATTAGACCTCTATTGGATGTAGAGTTGGTAAAATTTTTTTTTCTATTTTATAGGATGCCTCTTTGTCTAATTGAAAGTGTTCTTTGTCTTACAGAAGCTTTTGAATTTTATGAGGTCCCATTTACAAATTATTATTCTTTGTGCCTTCACTATCTTCAAATTAGATTCCATTGATCAATATATCTGTTTTTATACCAATATCATGCATTTTTTACTTCTGTAGATCTGTAGTACAACTTGAAATCAGTGATGGTAATACCTTCAGCAGTTCATTTATTGTTCAGCATTCTTTTAGTTGTCCTGGGTTTTTTGTTTTTCCATGTGAAGCTAAGAGTTATCCTTTCAAGGTATGTAAAGAATTGTCTTGGAGTTTTGATGAGATTGCACTGAATTTGTAGATTGCTTCTAGTAGGATGCTCATTTTTACTGTTAACCTAACAGATCCATGAACATGGGAAATCTATTTTCTGATATCTCTTCAATTTCTTTCTTCAAAGACTTGAAGTTTTTATCATAGGTTCAAGCTTTTACTTGGTTGGCTAAAGTTACCCCACAATATTTTATATTATTTGAGGATATTGTGAAAGGTGTTGTTTTACAATAACCTAGGGTCTGGGTAAAGAATAGATTTCAGTCCTGGGCTTTCTTTGTTGGGAAATTTCTTAATGTGGTGTCACTTTTATTATTATGGATATGTGGAAATTGTTTATATATTCTTGACTTAATTTTGGTGTATGTGTCCAGGAATTTATTAATTTCTTCTGTATTTTTTAATTTCTTAGAACACCAGTTCTCACTCCTCAAACAACCATTTCACAGGGGTTGCCCAAGACCATCAGAAAACACGGATATTCACATTACAATTCATAACAGTAGCAAAATTACAGTTATGAAGTAGCAAAAAAAATAATTTGATGGTTGGAAGAATCACCACAACATGGGGAACTGTATTAAAGGGTCATGGGCTTTAGGAAGGTTGAGAACTGCTGTTTTAGAGTATGTTTCTAAAGTGCTACCTGATGATTCTCTGTACTTTATTAGAATTTTATTACTACCCTTCCTATCTCTAATTTTATTAATAAGGATGTTCTCTCTGCTTTGTTGACTTGACTAGAGATTTGTCAATCTTACTTATTAAAAAAAAAAAAACAAAAACTTGTTTGCTCAATCCTAACAGGCATTGTCCTGCTAGCTCTTGATTCTCCTTAATCTCTCTGTTGGTCTTTGATGACTCTTACTGCTTACTGCATTGGGTCTTGGCTTGTTTTCTTTACTTGGGACTTTGCAGTTTTGTTTTGTTTTTTTTTTTAGGTATTTCTGACTATTTTAAACACTTGTTGCTTTTGAACTTCCCTCTCAGAACTGCATTGGAAATATCCCAGAAGTTCTGGGGAGGTACATTTTTTGCCTTTTTATTTAGGAGTTTTTAAATTCCCTCTCTAGGTTCCTCAATGGCCCATTTCCTACAACATTTATTCTCCACCTCATGGAACACTCTCTGAAATATTTTAGGCGTTTTATTCTGGTTTTGTTGTACTGTGATTCATTAAAAGTAAAGGAACACATTTTGATGTATTGTTTTGATACCTTAACAAAAATTCTGGATTAATTTTTAATTTTTTAGAAAAAGATTTATATTTTATGTGTATAAATGTTTACCTGCATGTATGTATGGGTGCTGGGAGTTGAACTTAGGCCTTCTGCAAGTGCTCTTAATCACTGAGCCATCTCTGCAGACCCCTGTGCTAAGCTCTAAAGTGAAAACAACAGTTTTTAAAGTTTAAGCAAATTAAACTGACACCATTTTCAGGAATAATTAAATCAGGAAACATTGTCTCCTGAGCTGATCATTGAAACATGTGCTGGTGATAGGTTCTTCATCCTCTGCAGTACTGCTTTGTTTTTCCTTATGAGACATTTCTTATACTCCCAAGTACTCTGTTATTGCCCTGTACCAACCACCCAGCACCTGAAGGCCATAATGTGGGATTGTCCACCTTTGAAGAAGTTTCTTGGCTCTGTCAGAAAGTTCTGTTTTCATAACCTTTTCTGAAGCTTCATAAAAGCATAGGCTACAAGGAAGTTAATTAATTACTTCATTGCTAAATGTAGAAGCTACCTAACAGCCTGCTTCATATATGGCCTAGTTTTCCAAGTGTTGTTTTTGGACTCTAGGTTAGGATATTAAAAAAAAAAAAAATCACCAGATTTTTTTTAACCACTTGGTGGCCATGCCATCAATGAGGTTCATTGTGCATTGGCTCAGACCTTACAGACAACACACAACAGTCAGGACGACGGTCCTAGTTTTAAAAAGGGGGAATAATTAGTTAAGATTTCAGGAACTATTTTCCAGTATGTATGAAGGAAACATGGTAACTCTCCCAATGGTTACATAAGAGTTTTGAGGGACTAAAGAGATGGTAGGAAGTACCTCTTTTTTCTTCACTACTTCTCACATGGGTGGGGGGATGTTCTGGATGTGCACATTGTGCAGGACTGCAGGAACGGTGCTGCGTAGCTCACACTCGCATGCACACACACATGTACACACAAACACACAACTAAATAAAAATCATTTTTTGATATTGGTGTGATATTGATAATGAATGACAATAATGCCCAAAAGCTGGGGATTAAAAGGTGGCATGAAATTGAGATTAGATTGCACTTTCTGTCCTGAGTGGGTCCCAGGCTGGGGTGCTAGAGGAACCCAGGTGAGATCTTGCAGAGTTGAATCAGAGCTAAATGTCAGAGGTGACCAACAAGGGTCAAGTTCATAGGTCAGAGGGTCACATAGGTCACAGAGGAGAGGGTACATACAAAGAGCTTCAGAATCTGCCCCGGAAAGGATTAGACTCTGGTACAGTACAGAGACTCCCTTCCTGCTGAGATTCTCTCTGGATTCTGGGATGGTGGGTATTTTCTCTCCTGTCGGGGAGTCTAAAAGAATGCTAGAGGTAATCTCCCCTGCTCTAAAGATTTTAGAAGCTCCAGACTACTGAGTACTTCTTCAGTACACAGAAATATTATTATTATTATTTTTCAACTAGGCTTCCTCACCCCTGTCATTTTTCACATGGAGAACCATTATAAGAGACATTTCCTAGGTCACACAGTGGCACCTTAGGGCTGAGATGAGTTTCAACTGAGTCAAGTTGGCCGTTTAGGATAAAGTTTGGGGTCTTCACTGTACCTTCCCTCAGTTTTAGTGTTTCCAGTTGACTGGTCTCTAGGACAATATTTGATTTTAGCATGCTATTGTCTGCCCTGTCCCTATTGCATTGCTGGTTCTACTTGTTTATTTCAGCCAGTCCAAAAGTAAAGGCAAATCTAACGTTCTTCTTTTTTTTTTTAATTTTAAACTTGAAAGTATTTTTATTGTTTTGGTTTTGTTTTAATATTTATTTATTACTTCAGGTTACATCTCCATCACAGTATCCTCTTTCCACCCCTCCCAGTCCCGCCCTCCCACCCTCTACCCCCTGTCCCTTCCATCCCACTCCTCTGGAGTGGAGTGTCCCTACATAACAGTCCCCCACCCCAGTTCAGCAGTCATATGAGGGCCAAGAGCCTCCTCATACACTGGGGGCCTACAAGGCAACACCACTAAGGCAAAGTATCTCATTGACATGTAACAAAGTCTATGTTCCCGTTCCCTTTGGTGCATTGATTGTAGTATAGTTATCCTGTACTATATAGCTAAAATCCAATTATAAGTGAATAGATGCCTTGTGCATCCTTCTGAGTCTGGGTTAGCTCACTCAGGATGAGCTTCTCTAGTTCCATTTGGCTGCAAATTGCATGATTTTGTTATATAATCAGTTATATCTATCCCTCTTAGGTCTCTGAGGTGGTTGAGGAATAGATAGCTAGAGTCTCATAATTAAATTTTGAGTTGTTTAGGAATCAAGAGAGTGTTCTGGATATAAGAAGATGTTTTTAAAATTGTGATGCAAGTTAGTATGAAAACTAAGTTAGATATAGAACCTTAAACTCATGGAGATGGTTAGATAGTAGAACATTAAAGTCAGGTGCCAAATACATATGGACTGGACATTGGGAATGTATGCTAAGCCATATAACTCTCATAATTGTGGCCTAATTACCTCTGTTGTTTTGTATTGTATTTATTATTATAAGAGAAAGAACCATTTTTTGGACTGAAAGGGGGAGCTGTTGGGGGGAAAAAGATATACCTTAAACTTAAAAAAAAAAAGTAAGGGGATGGGTGGGTTGAGGTGGAAGAGGGTGGGAGGGTGGGACTGGAGGGGGGAGTGGGGAGGGGATTGTGATTGAGATGTAACTTGAAGAAATAAAAAATAAAGA
Source organism: Lophiomys imhausi (assembly GCA_907164525.1). NCBI lineage: Eukaryota > Metazoa > Chordata > Mammalia > Rodentia > Muridae > Lophiomys > Lophiomys imhausi. Next base: position 1,584,960 of record CAJQZJ010032244.1, read on the forward strand.
GGAAAAAAACCTATGGTACAACTACACAATGGAATATTCCTCAGCCATCAGAAACAACGAAATTCAACATTCTTGATAAACCAATCGATGCCTCTTCTTTGACATACAGTAGGCGCTCTGGTCATTTTAAGTCTTCTTGAAGGGCACCTGTGACTCACATCACACCGAGCCCAAGAATAATTAATTGATGTCTTGTGTACTGTGACCTGTTTATTATACGACAGCCTATGGTACATTATGAATAACTGGTTGGCTTTTTGCCTTTTTCTCAATTTTAACAACCTAACACAGTTCCAGGGCTATATTAGACACATTGATAATTCTGATTACCCCATCTTGTAATGATCTTTTATATTGCATAGTAGTTTGAAAAAATTGAGCAACACTTATTTTATTCAGTTTCCTTTATTGAGTACTTATTAACAATAAAAAAGGTATGAAGTCCTGTTCCAAGCCTAAACTCACTTTTAACTTAAACCTTGACTTTTCTGAAGTATCCAGTCTGAAGAAATTCTCTTAATACCTGAAGAATGGTTTCATTGAAATGTTTGAGAGAAAACATGTGTATTGGAAGAAGCATATGACAATCACCTGGAGAATATAAATCTAGTGTAAAAATAACAAAATTTAGCAGGAAACCCACATTGCATGAGAAATATGTAACACCACTTGTTGTAACATGGTGGGTTGGTTTGCTTGCTGTGTACTAAACACCCCTTTTGATAGCTTAGCCTCCCATGGAAAAGTAACTGTTTGCTTTGGGTTTTTCCATGGAGTACACTCAGACTCTACCTTCTCAAGTAGGAAAGAGCTCACTTAGGAGAGACCTAGCTATAATGGATCCAGTCACAAAGATGATCGTTGGTAGAGTCCTAAGTTAGTCAGAACTTTTCTCATTGAAATAATAAGAGCCCTGAATGGTTCTATATTTCCTTCAGTTCCTACTCCACAGGAGACTAACTGCTGTTTTTCTGTTTCTCATTCAGAAACAGAGAAATTAAATCTGTGTTCAGACTTGATTGTATATTGGTTTCTCTTTGTTGGATTTTCAGATTCTGAAGTCAATGTGGCTCTTACAATTTCCCTTAAAATCAGATTGTTGATTTAGGAGTATATAAACTCTGTTGTCTGGTCTTTGGAATTTCACTGAGAATGGCCTTCTCTTGATCGTCGTCTAGATCCTGAGTAGAAGGAAATGGGAGCAGTTAGATGTGAAAAGGTCAGAATCTCATGGGTAAGAACAGGGTGGTTTGTGGACGAATGTACCTGTCAAAAATGATTATTGCTTTCTGTACCTAGATGTATTTAGATCATGTTGTCTAATACTATCTTCACTTTATGGTGAGGAAGACTTTATGCCTTAATCAAAGGTATATGAAAACATAAAACTCCATGAGTTTAAGTCTCTAGAAATTTGGAGTGTTTTTTGTTTGTTTGTTTGTACTCAGAAGAAATTCTTGATAAATATTTTAATTAAAAATATATGCAATTGATCACTTACTGTCAACATTCTGTATACTGGGTTGGCTTAAGTTCAGATTTTCATATGCTGTATTTATAAATTTTGTGAGTTCTTTTTATTATTAGTGTGTAATTATCTCAAGAATTGGAAATAGAAACTTTCAATTCCAAGTTTGCAAGCCCCACAATGGAAATCTTTGCTCTTTCAATACATTGAAACACTTAGTGACTTAAGAGAAGATATTAAAAAATAGGTATCAATGGAGGGAATTATATTGTAAACATGATATATACAATAGAGAATTAAGTATATAAGTACTTATTTGAGTTCTACTTGATTTATGTCTCAACTGCAGCCTCTCGTACAAGTAATATTTACAAGGATTTAGGTCTGCCTGTTCTCAGGTCTGATATTAAGGCATTTCTTTTCACATTAAAAATGTTTATTTGTTTATATTTTGTGTGTGTGTGTTTGCGTGTGTATGTGTACTCTGTGTGTGTAGTGCCCACGGAGGCCAGAAGCGGGTGCCAGACCCCCTGGAACTGGAGTTAGGATGGTTGTGAGCTGTCATGTAGGTGCTGGGAACCAAATCCAGGTCCTCTGCAAGAGCTGCCAGTGTTCTTAACTGAAGAGCCATCTCTCCAGATCCAGCATCTCTATCTGACTTAACTCAGTGGTTCAATATATTTAACCACTTATACAAGTCTATTTGCCATTCTTTTAATATTTGTTCTACTTAGAGTAGGGTAATGAAGAGCAGAGACAATTCACTTTTTGACACTTATCACAACAAACTTTTCATCAAAACCCACTAAATTTTCTATTTGTCTAAAACAAAACTTCAATAAACTGCATTAAAAACTCTCCTCTGTAACTTTATATTATAGCAAAATATGTCAAACATGTATTAGTGTATTTGATACACCTACCTTGAACCCTTTTGCTGGCTTGTATCTTCTTCACAGGTGTGTCTAAAATTAAAGATGTGTAGTTAGAAATACTTTGGGATTTCAGGTAAAATCAGGAGGCCATTGCCAGGCACAAAAGTATGAAGTATAAGTAACCATTGCTTCAATGTGTAGTTGTTGTTTTAGTAGTTAACTTCTTGGTCTCTTAGTATTTCACACTTGCTGAGAAGCCATCCACTTCCCACACACTGTAGTGAATGTACACCAAATACATTGTTTTACTGTGTCCTTTGGAGTCCCTTAATTTTGCATGGAATAAATCGCTTTCATACTGCTGACGTTTTGATAAAATGTGACACTACCTTCCAAAAGAGATAATTGTATTTCAGCTATCATATGTGCTATGTGTGCCTCTGAAAAATTCTCATTATAGACCAATAAACAACTTTGAAATGTGCCAGTGTTCCTACCTCTAATTCCACTGTCCATCCTATGAAATCATTGATGAATTAACCAGCTATAAATAACAAAACTTTTCACTTTTTCTTTAAATTTCTTTACTTTACATGTAGGGGTGATTTACCTGTCTGTATGTCTGTGTACCACACGTATGCCTAGAGCCTGTGGAGTACAGTGGAAGGTATAGAATTCATCGATCTCTAGTTATACACAGTTGTGAGCTGTGTGCATGTGTGTGACATGTGTGTGCTCAGCCTCAAACCTAGATCCTCCAGAGGAGCAGTCAGTGCTCTTAACCATGGAGTCATCTCTCCAGCCCCAACATTTTTCATATTTAAGAGTTGCAAGTGTTCACATGATTTGAATTTTTATAGTTGAAAACTAATTCTCTGAAGCTTTCAACATAACCCCTGATGTGACTATCTAGTAAGCCTAAGTCACATTTTATTTTCATTTCGAGGGATTTGGGATTAAAGATTGATTGGTTCCTATGGTGGTTTCATTTTCCTGATTGCCTTCATTTTTCCCCCTTAAACTTCACTTATTTTCTACATATCATCTATATTAAACAAAGAAGCCAATTTTTCTTTATTGTTTTTTCAGTTTTTTGAATTAAAAACCTAAGCACAGTATAAGATGTACAACAGGAAGCAAATGAAAAAATAAACCACATTTAAGGAATTTATGATCTTTCTTCCAGTCTTAGCACATTTCTAACATGTCAATTCTCCATAAGGGATGTAACCATTTGCCATATCATATTAGCCCTATAGATAAACACAGAAACCATAGAAACCCTTTTAATATTGGATAATAAAAGAGAAATATACTTTAATTAAAAAGTCCAAGTTGAAACATACCATCACAATGAGATGAATATAAGATTAAATATTGAATAAGTGTGTGGTTTATAGTGAGATTATTAAATTACATTTAATTGAAAAATTGATATCAAGTTCAAGAAGAAACTTATAGATTTCCCCCCTTTCAAATGGATGATTGCTTTCAGATTTCCTCACAAAAATTTGTTAGTGCCTGACAATGAGGTTTTGCCAATTACTATTATTCTGCTATGACAACATCCAAATTAGAAATGCTCAGTGAAGCTCAGAAACATCTCAGAAAGAAATCATAATAAAATTCAGAGCCTGAGTTATTCTCCTAGCTCTCAGATCTCTCAAAATGAAAGCACTTTAGGAAGTGACTTTTAGGTGGATGTGGGACAATAAGCAGATAACTGAAGTAGGTGATGTTTTTTACTCAGTGGGAGCTTGACGTTTAGACAGCTAGAAAGAGAAAGCTAACCTGTGTAGTTAAAGTCTGGATACTAGTAACTACATTGCACATAGTGAATCATAAAAAGAATCAGTTATTTATTATTTATGTGCATGTTCATGTGTGTGAGTTTACATGCATCAAGTATGTGCAGTGCCATCCCAGTACTCTGAGAGAGAAGCGAAGTGTTCTTAGCCTCATAGCCATCTCTCCAGGCCCACACCCTCCTGTTTAAGAAAAGAGAAATTCCTAGCAATATTTTGCTAAACTCTTTGAAATGGCACCCTTGAAGCCCATTCCTCATAGATCTATGGACAGTTCACATCCAGAGAAGCAAAGGAAACTGAGAAATACAGAAATGGAAACAACTCCATTAATTAAAGAGAAAACCCTATTTTCTTGAAATATAGTACATACATTCTGGGAGAAGGGATCAATTCTTTAATATTTAAGTGCCATTTCAAAGAAGATTTTCTGAGTCTTAGTAATTAAAGGGGAGAAACATACTTACCCATATTTTAAGCCTACAGAAATGAAACAATAGAAGTAGGGACAGGTTCTAATTAATTCTTTAAAAAGCGCTGCCATTCCACAAAGCTGCTGACCATGGCAAGGGTTAAAAAGAAAAAACAAAGAATTCAATTTAAATGCCACAATGTGTTCAGTCTTTGTCTTATATGTTTTGGTGGTAGGGAGTTACTTAGTGAGTTCTTTACTGCATTGTCAAGGAACCATTGGCATTAAGGCTTAGAATATGCCATAGGCTCCCTGCAGTCTGAAAGGAAGTCTTGTATTGTTCAGATATATGTAAATACATACTTAAAAATACACTGTTGGTTGAGTGAAAAATTACTTCATATCAAGGAACCATTGGTTTCATTATGGCTTAGGTCATGCCATAGGCTCCCTGCAGTCTGAAAGGAAGTCTTATATTTTTTCAGATATATGTAAACATATACTTAAAAATATATTTTTTGTTGAATAAAAATTGCTTCACAAATCCAAAATCGTGATATGAGATGGTGTTGATATTAAAATAAGTAAAAATGACTCCAGAAATATACAAGGTCTTAAGAGGAGTTATATTTTCTTAGACATAGTTATGCAACTTTTAAAATTATAAGCAGAAAGCCATCTGAGCTGGATTTTACATAAACATCAGATCTCAGTTGTCTTTCTTGATCCATAAAATACTGTAAAGAACATATGTGTTGTAGATTTCTATTTACTTGTACCTGTGAATAATTTTTAGTCTGATGTTTTGTTGTTAGTAAATTGAACTAAAAGTGCATTTATTTAGCCATCAATAATCCAAATGATTTTTAAAACACTTCCTATTTGTTTGAATAACTATCACTGAGAGTTTGTTTATTTTGAATCCTTTATTTTTCTTTTGAAAGTAAGTCTATTTAATGCCACAGACTGAGAACATTCCACACTTCAAAGATTAACTTTATATGCTAAAGAATTTGTAATTCTGAATATAGATTATTACTCAATCAGTAAGCAGGAATAGCTATTCACTTGTAAGAATGTAGTTTTGGAAATGCAAGTTGCTATAAGCATTTTTTAGGCTTAACTACGCATCTACAAAGGCTCCAACATGCCTGCCTATATTTTGGGGGGCAGTGAATACGTTTTTGGAAACATGAAAAGCTTTTTCAAATTTAGACTTATCTGCTAGCTAGCAAAATTATTACTCTTTCACATAGTCAAGATATCTGCTCAATTTTCTGTGTCAAGGCAAAAAAGTATTCATTGCTCCCCAATTTTATATCATAAAGCTTTTTAAAGACTGGCTGTGTAGGGTGTTCCTTTAATTAGATTGAAAAGACAGCACTGTCTGCTGTCCTCACAAACTGAAGGGCATGTGTAAGTAAATGGTCAGTCCACAAAGTGATTACTGGTTAAACAGTCTTTAAAAAGCTGAAACCCTCTTTCACCACCTGGTAAGGAGGTTAGTGGTCAACGTTGTACTAACCTCCCTGAAGCAGCCTTTTAATCTCGTCATCTTCAAAAAAGTGACCATCGCCACCTTCAATGAACTTTGTGACCTTGGAGACTTCTGAGAGGACACACGTTCACAGCAGAGATTGGTTCACACAATAAAAAGGAATTTGACACAATACATACTGCCACCTGCTCAGTAAAGAATTCCAGAGGCTTCTCAGCTCCTCTTAAGTTTTTAGTGTTGGTGTTTGGTACAGTGTTCTCATCAGCTGTTAATCAGTATCCTGGCAACCCCTACAGGGGCTATGATCAGTATACCAGCAAACAATCTTACAGCCAGTACTTTTGGCCTTGTCCCTATTTTTGGACGACCCCTTATGCTGGTGTGGAATACGAACACTGGAGCAAGGTGGCATAAAGAGCATGTTCTGAGCCTTCAAGCTGACCTTAGACATGGGACAGGTGGCTTAATGCCATACTCTTGGTTTTTATAATCATACTGACCTTCTTGCAAGAATTTCTGCAAGGTCTCTTCTGCTTCTCCCCTTCCTGTGGAAATTCTGGTATATTTTATCTCAGGACCTAAAGGAAAGAGGGTTTTAGACTCCGTGGGACACATGATCTGAGGTGTGACCACTCGGCTCCCTAGAGTAAGTGTAGCTGTGGGCACTATACCAGTGATGTAAACGGCTGTGCCCCAGAGAGGCTTACCATCAAAAAAAAAAAAAAAAACCAAAAAACAAAAAACGAGGCTCAGACTGTGTTTGTGAGTTTGTTTAAATAAAACATACAGGATATTCAATTTAGAATTTTAGGTTAATTCATATATGTGAGTCTCGTACAAAGTTTACTGAATTTGTCAGCTGTTCTAGAGAGACTTGGGTGTACTTTGCTATGTGGATGAAACCCCAAAGGAAGTTTCTCTTAGTATTTAGTAACTCAGCAACAAAGCTGTAAACTAAAGACAGAATGTCATAAAGAATGTATGTAAACAGAGGGTAAAAAGTACATGTTTACAGACGTTTCTAGGAAAAGTTGTAGAGTAAGATATGGGTAGCTATTTAGAACATTATCTTTTTTTGCAAAAGCAAAATAGGAAATGGAGTAACTTTAATAGTCACCATGACAAAGACTAGGTTTGTGTAATGCACATATTTTAGGGTATAACTTGTGTTTATAATCTGAGTACAGCTCATGTATAGAATTAAAAATTACCTGTAATGATTCGTTCTTCCCGGGTCTGTTTTTCAGTTATTTCAACAGGAACCCCATCTATGACTTTGGTGTACTTTTTAATGACTGGCTCTGAAGACAGAGAAAGAATGCCATGTGTGATTTACTTTCTCTCAGTATTTATACCTCCAGAGCGTTTTTGTTTAAGAGTCAATTATAGCCATTGTTGGAACAGACTATGAATAAATTCGAACCAGTCTAAGAAACTCTTGTGGCTCAGGTGAGCAGGCAAGCTGACCTGTCACATTGGAAAGGAAACCTTCAGATAAAACCTAGTACTGGCTTGTTAGAGCAGTCTGTAAAAGGTTTATTGCAATTTTATTTTACTTAGGTGTGTGTATGTGAACGTGTGATTGTATGCATGGGAGTGTGTATGTGTGTGCATGTTTGTGTGTGTATCTAAGTGTGTATATGTGTCTGAATGTGTGTGAGTGTATGTATGTGTGTATGTGTATATGTATATGAGTGTGCATGTATACATGTATGAGTGTGCATGTGTGTGTATGTGTATATGTATATGAGTATGCATGTGTGTGCGTGTATGTGTGTGTGCATGAGAAAGAATATGTGTGTGACAACTTGATCCTTTCACTATGTGGGACCCAGGGATCTAACCCAAATACTAGGCATGGAAGAAGGTGTCTTTCCCTGCTGACCCATCTCACCAGCCCGAATTACCAGTTGTTCACAAAAAACATCAACCCTCTTCTGTTTCAAGAACAATATGCCTTTTTGTGTTGACACTATTGCAATCATTGTACTTCATGATTATCATTTTTGTATATTCATTAGAATGGATACAGGGGCATAATCTTTAAATTATGACTGAATACATTTTTTTTAAAGCTACACTATGTTCCTGATTAGCTAGCAAGAACTTAAACCTAGTAAACAAAATCTCTCAACTTGTGTAAAATGAAAATCAAGAGAAAATTAGCTGTTTAATAATTCTAAATCAACACTACTTAAAAATGTCACAGGGATGCTACCTAGGCATTAGAAAAGGCACAAGGCGTACCTCCATGGATCACCTCTGTCACTGTTTCACCTTGTTTAATCAGTCTGAAGTCAGGTTCACCTTCAATATGGATCTTTGTCATTGCAGGTCCTGAGACATTATTTTAGGAGACAGATTAGTGCTTTAAAGTAGCCCCTTACATTTGCCCAAACAAGACATTTATTTCCACATTTCTTGTTATTCAGACTTCAGTTTTTCATGTTTTGTGAAACCAGTTTTAAACATTTCCTGTTGTTTTTAGTTTAGACAATATTTAGGAAAACAAGCGATTCAGTCTGATACGCTGAGGCTCCACCCACCTGCTTTAGCATTTGCAGTGAGGCACGTGCAATCTCTGCAGGCTTGCTTTCCTCCCTCATTAGTGACTGTGAGGTCAGAGTATTTTATGTGGCTTTCTCTGGGACTCAAACAACATCTACAGACTGGAGTCACTTTGCCTAGGATATTGACTGCCAATCTTTACTAAAATACTTTATTGGATGTTTTTTATCCCTCCTGACCTCACATATTTTTATCTAAGAGTATAGGACTGAATGTAAAGAAATCTAATATACTTACCTTGAAGATGTTAGGCTTTAGACTTTATAGGAAAACTGACTTGAGTACTTACCTTGTCTAAGAGAAGGATGTAAACAGCAGCATCAACTCACTAACAGTTACACAGCCCTTCAAATGCACAATGGGGTTGCATTTGACTTGCAAAATGATTTTCTTCCCAGAGAAAATCAGTTTGAATGTTAGAAAGCTTACTGCTACATTAGTTATCAGGAATATTTTATAGAGGAGTGAGAATTATTCAGTTCAGTACATTTAACTTGTACTTTTCAATAGCTGAATGGAGTTATAATTGATTATCTTTGAGAGGATTGATTTGTTTGTTGAGAAATCATCAAAGCACACCATTACCCAGAACTAAGTCATAAGTAGTAAATAATGTAAGATAGAAAATTGTTCTTTCAACCCACAAGTATTTCAGGTCATAATATTTTATATGTGAGCCTAATAGGGATGGTTAACATAAAGGGCAGAGATAGGTTTTAACAAGTGCTAACCCTCAAAGGAAGTATGCCCAATGACTTAAGGCAAGAAAATGAGTTAGCACTATGTCTAAGGTGGTTTTTTTTTTTTGTTTGTTTGTTTTCTTTAGAAAATCCAAATCGACATTTTGGAAGCACCTTTTATTATTAAATGTTGCAAAAGAAGGAGTTTTACTAAATATATAATATATATTTGAATATCATATATATGATACACATATATATGTATATACATATATATGATAGCTTGGAAAACATCAAGCACAGTGGCTTTTTGCTAAATTTCAGCTGACATTGTTAATTCTTAACTTTATTATCTTTTTGACAGAAACATTGTAAAATTATGTCTTGGACTCTGATACATTTAGTAAGAACACAAAAAGCATCAATGAATTCACAAAGAAAAGTGACATTTGAAATATGAGAGATATATATTTGATACATTTGTATATAAATTATGTTCAAAGCTGAAATGTAGGATCCAGGGTATGACCCACTAAATAACACTATTTCCTTTTCTATTTTGGCGATCTAAGTTTTAAAGTATATCGTGTCTGTAAGTTTTAAAGCTTTCATTAATGAATACTTTCTGTACCCTCTTAGATTGGTCACTGGAAAGATGCCTACGTATTTTTTAAACAAGTTGCTTTCAATGTTATAAACAGGAATGAATGATAGTGGTAGAGACGGGAGGTTGAAAATAAAGCTACAGAAAGAGTGTATTTTCTGAAGGAATCTACAGCAAAAATGTTCAAGATTAATTTGTTAAGTGAGCATCTGGGTACTAGTGTTGACACAACCTCAATTAAATTAAAATAAATACAAGCAAATGTACTGAAAATATTAAGGATGCACCATCTACTTTGCTAAAAAAAAAATGCTGTACTCCACAATCTGCAATTATGTAAGCATGCCATTTGTAAAGAAACGTTTAGCATGTTAGTCTCAAAAAGAATGTAGGTATATTCAGATAGATGAGTTGATTACATGGCATTTTTTCCAGAATGAAAGGAACCATGGAGAGTGTTGGTTTTTACCTTCAGTTTTGATAATAGGCTGAAGACTGCCTTGAATGACTTTAATTTTTGGTTCCACGAGTTTGGTTATAATTTTAGTGGCTGAAAATATAGAAAGTGGAGCATGAACAAAGTTTAACTAGAAAACAACTCAGATGAAGTTGTCCTTTTGGCCTTTAGAGGGTATTATCAGCTATGGTGCTAGGCTGAGGCAGTCATAGGAAGGATTCATAGCACACTAATGTCTTCTGATGTCCAGGTGCTGCATCCTGCAGGCCAGTGACTTGGCTACGTTCCAGAGAGGGGGATGCTAACTAAATGATGATCCCTACCTAGAAATCTACCCCTCTGAACTGCATCACTAATGCTCTGACTTCCCTTTTTGCTTCTTGAGAATACTGGCTGTGCAGCAACAGAAGACAAATAAACATGATTAATTTCATGCAATTCATAACATCTTAAATTGCATTGTCAGATTCTTTCTCAATCAAAGGAAGAATATGGGAAGAAAAAGACCCTTGGAATACTTCCATGCATTTGGTACAGAAAAGAAAATACGGAAAAATATATATATATATTTATTCACAATTCTACATGAGCATAAATTTCAGCCAGGAAGTCATGAGCTTTCTGCAACAAATACGATGTGGTCAACATTTAATTTTCAGCTTTGTTATGATAATTTTAAGATAGTTTTCTATGTAAAGGTTTTGTGGTGAATGTATGTAACCTCACCAAGTGACTTTATCATGGATTTCGATTGTGTGTACGTGTGTGTACATTGTGTGTGTGTGTGTGTGTGTGTGTGTGTGTGTGTGTTTTTAAACCAGGTTTCCAGATCTACAGGCATCATCATTCCCAAGTAGAAGTCTTAAAAAATGAACCCAGTAGAAGACATGTCAATTTCAACCACAACCCAAGTGTGACACAAAGAGTCACAAGCACAGTGTAATGTTCTGCCAGTCTCAGCCTGTTCGTACACACTAAGCTGTGTCAACCTTTCAGATTGGTGTGTGCTAGGCCTTTAAGGGAACTACTTTCCAACCATAGGTCATCTTTGTTAATGCAAATTATTATGAAGCTCTAAAGTGTAGAGAGTCTGTTTTTTTGTTTGTTTGTTTTTTTTTCGAGACAGGGTTTCTCTGTGTAGCCCTGTCTGTCCTGGACTCTTTGTAGACCAGGCTGGCCTCCAACTCACAGAGATCCACCAGCCTCTACTTCCTGAGTTCTGGGATTAAAGGTGTGCATCACCACGCCTGGTTGTGTTTTCAATTCTAGATACCACAAGTGGTTCTGCCACAGAGGACTCTCCCTTGGAGCACACAGAGTCCTCTGTTGCTGTTGATCAAATGGAATAATTAATCACTTTAAGGTTTTACATGTTGAAGAATTTGAACTTTAGGACCTTGATTGGCAGCCTTGCTTTTGTGAAGGCTTAAGCCATTTGGGCAGCTCTAAAGATTTCCTGACTTTTGTTCTCTGTGTAAAATATTTTGTATTTGAAAACTTATAGCAAGGTGTGCTCCCTAATAAAACTTTAAAATGTGTGGTATTTTGAGGGGACAAGAAACAGAAGAAATATTAGAGATGAGTTAGCAAATGATTCTGAAAATGGAATCTTTGCTTTAATCGGGCTGTACCTCTTTGAGGCAGCCAGTGTAGGGATGTGAACCCTAGAGCTACTTAAGGCCTCTGAGTGGGCTGGCAAGTTATTAGATTTGTATGATTTTGCAAACATAATTCAGGTAATGTAATACTCTAATAGTATTTTGGTTCATTATAAGCAAAATACTGTGTTGCCATGTGCAGTTAATAGCAGAGCTGATGTGGATAAAGTGGGAAAAATAAGTAATATTTTTGTGAAGATTTATGGCATGGTGGAGAAAGATGGGGTTGAGTATCTGATGAATGGAGGCTGTGAGGACTCTGCTATTTGTTGTAAGATATGGTTTTCCATGGCTGGAATTTAGAGAATGCTATATCATCATGATCCCAGTGGAATTCTTAAGACAGTCCTGGGGGCCTGGCGCTGGGATTGCAGAGGTTCTAGCAAGTGGAGAAGCAGACATTTTGTTTTGCTCCAGATGTTGGCTTTTCTCCTTTTCATGTCTATCATTAATTTTAAGGAACATGTTCATAATTAGATCACCGAGTGTTCAGAATATAGAGAAGAATAATTTTCTGGTTGGAATGAAGGTGATTAATGTCTTAGTATATTTGACTTGTTTTGTGGTAGAGCCAAAACAAAATGAAAAGAACTTCAGCTTTAAAAGCTACAATGAAAGAAGTGGAGGTGGAGGGGGGGTAGGAAGGAGAAACCATAATGAAGAAGCAATTTGATGATTGTCAGAGGACTTAGGATGAGAGTGAAATTTCCTTTCCCACTGTCAAGTAGTTGATCTTTGATCTTGATAATCTGGTAGTGTAGGGGATTGAAACAATCACCTAGCAGATTTGGGGTTCCTCTGCCCAGTTTTGGATGTGGTCGTCTTTGGACAAGCACCTTATAAGAAAGAATTAGGACTCTTCTGCACACGGTCACATGCACAGCTCAGGCCCAGGGCAGGGTGAGTGACAACCTCTGCTAGGCTGCTGTCCTTGTGCCCACTCATTTACATTTCCAGATAGCTTGGGAGTGTCTTCCAGCAATCTATGCTATTGAACACCCCTTTTATTTAGTTTTCCTCATTCTTGTGCACGTTTTTACTCTCGAATAACATGTCACTTCTGTCTCCAACTAGAACAGAAGGAGTTCAGTGGACTTGGAGGGTGTGTCTAAGCCTATGAGGCTTCTTCCAGATCTCAAGCCTTGTTTGAAGGACAATGAGTTTCAGGGGATTTGGAATTCTAAGTACCAGATTATCAGCAGTCCTTGTATACACAAAGAGAAATATTTGTATATCATCTCTATTTGTAGCCCAAACTGTTCATATACTTACTGTAGACAGTCATGGGGATTTCTTTGAAGGTGCTGCCACGAACAAACTGAAAATTTAAATGTTTATGGTTAGTAACATAAAGTGTATTGCCCGCCAAGAATACTGGAATTCTAACTAAAATAAAAACATCTAAGATGACTCAATAGAAATAAAGGCAGATGAGTTGCATAAAGCTACCAAGTTTGTTACTAAAAGTTTTAAGGTTATAAAATAATTAATCCACTGTTAGGTATATGTGTTATGCAATATTTTCCCATTTTCACATAATACTAAAGCTATACTAATGTTATACTATACTAATTTCTAGTCTTTTATATTAGCCCTACAACATCTGTTCAATATACTATAAATAAAGTCTGGTAGCATTCTGTACCTTGATTTGGATGTATTTTATCAGTTTGTTCAGTATTTCCAAGAGCTGATCATTTCCAACTGGAATGTCTATGGAGGTAAATATTCCATGGATATGGTAAGAAAATAGGTGAGAAAAACTAAGTTCATGTTAAGCAGTCTTGGTCATCAACGTTCAGTCTTTACAGACCTGCTGGGTAGAGGAGCTTATCTACCACGTGTATGACACCGTTTGTGGTCATGATGTCAGATTCTCTGGACTTCAACTCATTCACCAGAAGCGTCTCATTTACCTTTCAAAATAAGGGGAGACAGTAAAGAACAAAGGCATAAAGACCATGCGATGATCATAAACACTTTATAAATTCCTTCCAGTAACAACTTACTCCTTTCAGATAGATTTTGCTTCCCTGTGTGGTCTTCAGGATGTTAGTGACTCCAGGTTCAAAGCCCTTTCCAATATACACCCCTGGGGTCAGGTGATAAAGAATGATGTTTTGGAGAGCATTTTTATCTCCTGCAGGAAAGACAGATGTGGATTTAATAATACATCGCTTGTCTGACATTTTGTTACAAGAACTAAGGAATAAAGCATTTCATTGTCTCTGTTTTTTCTACAATGTCAACATTTTTTCATTGATATCAATGCTTTATCATAACATTAGTCATTTCAATCTGCTCAAACTAAGCCAATTAGTCTTGAAATTATGACAGTTCCCTTTTATACCATACAATCATGTGTTTTCAATATATTAGTATGACAGTGAGCAGTCTATGAATAAACATTAATGAATCCTCACATACCAAGTAGGATAAAGGAGACCAAATCTTATTAAGGAAGCCAGAGGGCACTTTTCTTTTCTGAAATATGGGCAGAAAAGCTGGAGGAAGAGCCAAGATTCCAAGTTTGACAGATAAATAGTTGCCATTCACCAACACTCACCAATCAGAATCTCCCTTTCTTCATTAGTCATTCCCTTGAAGGCATCATTGGTTGGTGCAAACAAGGTCCAATCTCCAGGCTGTGTCAAGAGGTCTTTCAAATCTGCAGCTTCAAGGAGGCTGAGGAAGATGCTAAGCGCAGAGAATGTGCGTTTAGTATAAGAGTTAGATTTAGGTTTACTTAACCACATACATAGCAGGACAGAATCCATGTATTGTAGAAACAGTGAGAAATCACCTCACATATTTGGGCATTAAGGCTACTTCCCTGTTAAGAAAGATTCATAATGGGGAAAGGATTGAAATATATAATTTATAAACTTCTTCACTTCCCTTTTTCTTAGAAAAGTATCAAAGTCACATTTAATGGGACATAAAACTTTTCTTTCATTTGATATCTTATTGAAGATTCTTTTTATATTATCATTTTAAAAGAAATAATTATAAGTAAAATCTTAAGGAGCAAATCAGACTGTTAGATTTTTTTTCCATCTAGCAAATCATACTATGATACCCCAGGAACAGACCAAATAACACTGAAAGAACGTATTAAATTTTAAACATTTGTATGAATTTTTTCAATTTAGTCTTTTATATTTCTTTTAGAATTTCATTCATGAGTACTGTATTTACATCATTTTCACCCCTCCTTCTCTCCCTCTAACTCCTCCTGTGTTGTCACTCCCACTTGCTCTTCAAATTTATGTCCTCATGTTCTTTAATTACTGTGACACACACACACACACACACACACACACACACACACACACACATACACACGTATATATAAGTACAGCCTGATGAGTCCATTTAGTGTTGCTGATGTGTGTTTAGGTCTGGCATGGGGTTAGATAACTTGTTGGGGGCTCCTTACTGGAGAAGGCTGATTCAGCCCCCTCTTGGCCATTAATTGCCTGTAATTTCCAATCTAGGAGTGCTGTCTTGTGGAATTCCCCACATTCACATTGATGTGTGTCATCTGGGTTTTCATCCTGAAGGTCTTATTTAGGTGACCATAGTACTGTTATGAGTGTGCTTCACTGTCATATATAGAAGACATTGTCTCACAGCAAACATCCTGGTCCTTTGCCCATTACAGTCTTTCCTTCCCTCTTCCGTGATGTTCTCTTGGGTGTAGGGGTTGTGTTGTATATCACTAGAGTGAGCAAAACTATACACTGGGTGCCTCTCAGGTAGCACCAGTAGTGCTCATTCTTTTGTGCAAGCAGAGTAGACTTACCTAAAGCGCTTATCTTGCCTCAATTGGTCATGCAGGGATTTCTCAGCTGGTTGGATGATCTCTCGGAATATGTGGATGGCACCATTTCTTCCTTGCTTGCTTCCTCTCACCATGCATGAATTTTCAATGCAGATAGCCTAGCAGGGGGATGACAGACCCATGATGCCCTTTTGTGTGCTTGATGTGAGTTTACCCTTCCAAGAAGTCACAGACTGATAAGGTCAGAGAAAGTAGCTTCTCTCTTGTTTGTAATGTCCTGTACATTTGACGAGGCACTTTTCATCTGGCCCTGTCACCTGCCAAGCCACCTTTTGCATCAGGCCTGTAGATTCTATTAGGAGGTTGGAAACTTTGTATAGAACTCTAATTCTGTTTTTCTGTCATCCTGTTTCATGTTTAGCTACTCTTTACGCTAATATTAACTGTAAATATTCCAGAATTCAGGAATTCATGTAATCTTCACATTTACTACATTTTCTTGACTGTAAGACCAATCAGTTGTATGTATAATCCTATGTGTACATCTATAATTGAAAGTTAAGCTAATTTACTGATTTATCTGAAATGTGTGCCTTGCCATCATGAAGCCTTAGTAAGGAGCTCCTGTGTGCTACCTTCATCTCTATGTAATGCTTCCCTCTCCACGAAGACTTTTGGCTGCACTGTGATTCTGACAGTCAGTATTCCTAGAAAATTTCCTGCAGGAAATAATACTTTATATTCATTTCATAGGATCCAGACATCTGTATGGGTCTTTACAAATTCACCTTGAAAATCACTCAGAAGAAATTCTGTTGCTGAATGGGGGTAGGAAGAAAATACTACAGTAAAACCCCCTACATGTTTGACGCCACTTAAAATCTATCCTGTAACCTTTGAAGTTTTCTACAAGGCAAACACTTATGTTATGGGGAAACTTCTAGAATTTAAATAGTGACTTGTTAACTGTAACAAATGCTAGTTATCCTCCATTCATAGCACATTGGTACACTCTCCTAAGAACCTTAAACTGAGCTGTCCTCATATCTGATCATACAAGCATTATATTTTACAATCACATTTACATGAGTCTAAGTAACAGTCACCATGGTAATTCTTTGCAGTATGTGCCATGTGACATTCAAGCCAGTGTAGATACATGTTAGATACTAGTCTGATTCACCTACCGTCCGATACACAAAGACACGGAGTTGTTTGCCTCCAATGGTCTCCAGTATCTGTCCATTGTAGAGGTCGCTAAGGCCAACTTTTACTTTCAATATGTGATTTTGCAGAATTAGCTTAAGAAGGCGCTGGTCCATGCTCAGAGTGTCATCTGTGAATACATTCATTAGGGAGGAACATTATCATGTGTGGATAACACAACAGGAGAGAAAACAAGAAGATCTCTAATGCTGCTCATGTGCACCCCTCACATCTTAAAGGAGTGATGCCTAAGGCCAGTAAGGCCATCTGCCAGTAGAAGTGTCTTTATTTCTAATTTCTCTAATTAATAATTTTATATATTACAACTTAGCACTTAGAAAGCATTAAAACACAGAAAACATTAAAAACCTTGATTTTTTTCTTCTCTAAACTTTTCCTCACAATTTATATATTTCCCTGTGAAATGAGTTTTTAGAATGTATCTCAGCATGTATTCTAAACAAATACAGTGAGTAGCAATAACTAGATGAAACACATATCCTTCATGTCATGATTAAAGTAACCATTTCTTGTTTTTATACATTTATAATTTGACACCAATATCTTCCAGACTGAAAAGTCTAATCAATATTTTCTAAAATATCTATGATTTCTTATTGAGAATAATCACCAAGAAGAAAGAAAAGAGGAAGGAAGTGGGAACAGAACCCAGCAGGTACCAGAGAATGCGTTGTTCACAGGAGCTAGCAGGGTATACTCTCCATCTGGCTTCAGAGAAGATGCCAAGCCCAGCTGGGCTACCAGATCTGTGAAAGTGGTTTGCTGTTTTCCAGCCAGCTCAATCACTTGTTTGGCTGTAAAATAAACCATTGCCATCTCAACCACGTCATCATTGCTATAATCCCTATCCAGGGGTGCGTAAATCAACGCCTGGCTCTTTTCTACTCTTGTAAGCTATTTACTTGAGTGTCAATCTAGCAAAACATTCTGCTCTTCCTTAGTATGAAGGTTCTACTTTCCATGTGAGGGGCTTCATCAGTACAGATGATTTTTGAGAGAGTTTTTCTCTCTGTTTTCCCAGTGTAGTTTTCTTTAACAGTACTCACCTTTCAGCCCTTTCCACAATGAGAGTGACACCCCCCCCCCCTTATTTTTTACTGAAAGTTTACCATCAGTATTTATCTTTTTGTTGCCAAGAAACACACTAGCAGTGTGAAAATCCTTTATAAATACTAGATGCTGGGCCAAGGTCCTGCCTGGGCTGCCCATGACTGCACAGGCTTTGGGGTCAGTACTTGGCTAACACAAAGCCACTTTGGTGTTTCTGTTTCTTTACACTATTCGTTAGCTCATCATGAACTTGGTCTCCAAAAACCTTAAGGGTAGGTGAAGGTGAATTCGGGGGCTCTGCTCACCTGAATCAGGAATGAGGACTTCGTCAATGAGGTGGATGACGCCGTTCTTAGTCACGATGTCTTTCTTGTTCACCATCTTGATTCCATTAATGGAGATGCTGTCTCCCTCACATCCTATCTCAATTGTGTTTCCTTCCATTGTCTCAAACACGGCTCCTCCTGTAATAGCCTCAGAGCACTGGAGGGTGTTTAGAATGTGGTACTTCAATAGAGCTGGGGAGAGAAAAGGGTCAGGAATCCAACTTCAGGTAAAGGGAAATAACATTTGACCCTTCAATTATGCATTTCACTGTGGAACTAAATTCACCAAGGAAATATGACACAGATGTAAGCATTGAGATATTAACTATACATTTTCTGGGGAAGTAGGTGTTTTCAATCAATGTTTCCTGAAACAACTTGGCTTGATAGAAGAGAAAGGAAGAAAATATGAGCTTTACAAATTATTTGTACAGCACCAGGAAAGAAAAAGAATGAAAAGGGAAAAAGAAAAAGTCTTTTAGGCAGTTTATGAAATCATTTGTTACCCATAGCTGTTCCAAAACACTCAAACAGAACACTGCGGTAGCCACATCCAAGAGACCATTGATGATCTGTAGTACAGCTCTAGAAGTAGAGGGCAAGGCGAGCCATTCTCTCCAGACAAAATGCAGAGTCTCACAGAGAGCATCTGGCAGATCTGTATGACCCTTGATGCTATACTGAGACTTGCATCCTCAAAGTTTGTCACCTTAACTTGGATAAATGTATTTGGACGTTGAGTATATAAAATTTGCTAGAGCAAGATAAATATCGTTTGACTGTTGAAAGGGAGGCTGGGGAGGAGCTAAATAAATTTGTGAATCAACATGGAGTGGCCAAAAAGAATTGCGTAACTTTCTCAGGTCAGTTATAACTTGTAGCATATACTTAGAGTTGGAAGTATTGTATAGTATGCATTATATATTAAAATCAGACCTAAAATTAATTACTCTGAATACTTGATTAATTTTCCTACCTTCGGAAGCCACTTTGTCTCCCATGATCCTTTCTAGGACTCCTCGTGGGAGTTTCTCAAAAGCTTCATTGGTGGGAGCAAAGAGTGTGAAGTGGCCATCTCTTCCAAGGGACTCCAAAAGGTCAGAAGTGATAGCAGCCGCCTGAAACAAAAATGACTTTCAGAGGATGGCATGGCAAATCCTAAGGACACTTGCCATACACTAGGGTGTCAGAAGGGCGTTCAGAGCTTCACCAGAGATATTTGCTCATGTTAGGTTGTTAAAATGTTACCTTTTCCCCAACCAAGTAAGACTTTCCCAGTTTTCCTCAAACTGTTGGCTAGAATGGAAAGTCTGCCAGTATTTATCTGATCATAGCGAAATCCAACACGTACAGTCACTGGATCAACATGTTCTAAAAACCCCTAGCATATTGTAGTCACACAACGAGCCTTTCTTTATCAATCATGTTCAAACATGTATTATTACAAAGGATATGAGGTAGCATATCCTTTGTGAGATGGAAATGGCTATTTTGGGGAGTATATTGTTGCAGTTTGCCAAATTTGTTGCATAGGATTTTTTTTGCAGGCTCCAGACCTTGCCAGGGAAGGGATGTTTTCAGGGACTCAGGGCAATCTGCCCTTGTTCTTACTCGGAATGATGAAAGCTCATCTTCTGCTTCAAGAAAGTCTTGGATGGAGGTACCAATTTGTGTCAGGACACGGTCAATGACATGGACAACACCATTTGTGGCAATCTGGTTCCCATGGATAACTCGAGCACAGTTCACAGTGACAACCTGCAATGATTTGAAAAACAGAAATCACATCGAGCTATTTGACAGCTAGACCAGTAAGGCGATTTCCACATTCCCACTTGTACTAGCAGGTATGATATAAGGAGCCTACTGACCCTGAGTGCCTATGCTGGGGACTTAGTAGATATAATGTAACAAGCTTAGAGAGCTGAGTGTCACTGTGGATTAAGATTTGAATATTGTCGAAGAGAAAGAATAACTGTTTAGAACCCCAGGTAATCAAAAGCATTTCTGGAGATCCAAGGCAAATAATTTCCTTTGCTTGAGTTATTGATTTTATTTTTATTTTTTAATATAAATAGTTACAGACTATTTCTGATGTAGCTCAAAGAATTGTGTAAAGAACTCTAATTAGCTCTGAAATGAATTCTGAGAGAGGAGTAAAAATCACCAGTGCAAAACTGTCAAGAGGCCTACTGAACGATAAATAGTATTGCCTCATTGCTGGAATTTCCCCACCTCTGGAAATGTTAATGTTGAAAAGAACCCCTGAGGCCCTATTGGCAACCTGCCATAGTCTAACCAATACAAAACCTTAAGCACCTCAACCAACATAGTATCCAGAGAGGGCCTGAGAGGGCTGTCATCACCCTCCTGATTGTGCATTTCACTGCCTGTTAAAATGATGTAATACACATCGACTCTAACTGCCAATCCCACAGTCTTTAAGAGAAATCAATTGGATTGAAGGTTTACATGGCCAAGTTTTTTCTTTTTTAAATCACAATACAAGCATTTACATTATACTGATAAACATTTTATCATTTCTGTGAACATCTTATCAAGGGGACAGATAACATTAAGAAAAACATGACTCAGAAATGAACATCTTATAATTAAAAAATGAATATTTTATAAATAAAACTTACCCCATTGGGATAATGGTTAATAAAAAGCCCCAGATTGTTGTACATTGAAGGAATAACCATGCCGTGTTTCAGGTCCTTGGTTAACATTCTCTTATTAACCATGTGACTATGTAAAGCATTCAGCAGCTCTACATTGACATTGTTCTCCAGTCCTCTGCGAATGTCCTAGGAAAAATTAAATAAAAGTTAATTTGTTGTGGTTTGCTATTGATGTTCTCTCATGTATCTGGTTTGTCCATACTCTCTCCCACCTTTTAAAAAATGATTGGTTTTCGTGTGTGTGTGTGTGTGTGTGTGTGTGTGTGTGATGTCTGTGTGCACCATGTGTTTGAGAATGCCTGAAGGTGTCAGGAGCTGGAGTTATAAATGGTTATGAACTGCTGATGTGGGTGCTGGGAACCAAACGTGGGTCTTTTGCAAGCATTCTTAACTGCTGAGTCATTCACTCAGATCCCTGTTTCTACTCTTTTGTGTCCTTCTCATCGAATTATCAATTGATCATAGAAAACTGACAAAAATAGCAGAATTATATTATTTCAACTGATTTAAGAAATTTGGAATTTATTTCAAGTAGTCAGTGAAAAGTGCTAAATATGATAAAGTGCTTGGATATTTTTAGGGCCAAATTAAAAAAATATATATTGATGAAAAGACAATCTTCATGTAGGTTAATAACCAGGGATGTAACATCATTAGATACTTAACAATACGACAAGTAAGTCGTGATGTCAGGTACTCAATATGCTATTACATTTGCATACAAAACTTTAGGGTTTTTGTGTTTTCTACACTTGTTTTATTTGAGGCAGTGTCTCTCCATGTGGTCCAGCCTGACCTTAAACTCATGGCAATGCTCCTGACTCAGCTTCCTGAATGCTAGAGTTAATTATAGGCATGTACCACCACCCTTGACTAGCAGTTGAGATTTATCAAGGGTTTTTGTACTTCTTCCTGAACTAGTCTAAGCATTCTTCCTCCTGTACCTTCCCAAGGTTACACTTCTCATCTTACTGCACTCGGTGCCTCGGTGAGTGCAGCGATGAACAATAAAAACTTCACAGACTTGTCATGTCACAGTAGATAAAGTACAGAGATGAAGAGCACAGGACAGCATGCTTTAAGGGCTCTAGTGATGGACACAACAATTTTATTAGAGTGGCTTGGAAGTACAAGTGTGGGAGCAGATAAGACTAAAACGGGTGGGGAAAATGTGATGTCATTCTGTATGCTAACTCGGAGTGACTGATATTCCATTATCACGTATTTTTATATTCCTCAGGTAATGTCTGAACTATGTTCTGAGAGACACAATACTGTGACTACTGAGTACGGAGTAAGTTACACCAGCAATTAAACTGAAGAGTGTTGGAGGCTGGGACTCAGTGACCAGCACAAGGAGGACTACCTCAGATGAGCATGACAGTATGTTTTTAAGAAACTGAGATGGAGGAGCCAGGGTTACTTACAGTGTTAAAGTCTGAATGTTGATATGGATTCAGCATATTATGGGGGAAAGGGTCAAAGAAAAGCCATTATTTATAGAGATAAGAAATCCTTTACATATTCAGTGTCCTTTAATTATGTAGCCATATCATATGTTGAAGAAGAAATATTAAAGCAGAGATTAGAATCTCTGGGTTTCCAAGGGAAATCAGTGCAAACCCCAAAGATTCATAGCCGTGGACAGTAAAGTGAGAGTCAATGACATCAAATGCAGGCAAAGGGCAGGGTGTAGTTCTGGGAGGAAATAGCTAACTTTTAGCACTAAGGTGAGGATGCCCAGGTATGATCAGAAGGAACAGGGAGGAGGCTGAGGTGTGGGGAAAGACAAGAATTCATGACTCAGCATTAACAGCAGCTGGAGCTACAGGACCAAGCTCTGCCTGAGAAGCTGTGTTGAGCCACTGTAGAAATTGTCAGTTCATCTTCACATGAGCAGAATGTGGGAGCATATTTCTCTACTAGTTATATAAAACTGGAAATTGAGGAATATTTTATGAATTAGTCTGTCGTGAAATAGTCTCTTCATAAAATCAAATAATGTTTATAACACTTGGTTCACATATCCACACATATTTACTATTCTGACAATCATGGATTAGCAATCTGTGTGCCATGTAGTTATGCATATATAAACAAGTATAAACTATTTATTATAGCTCTCATTCAATGCAACTGTAGCTATGTCATTTATAAACTATAATAATATACAGCTATGTAATATAGCTTATAAGAGAGTTTTAAATATAACTAGGCATTTTAACTTACTTTTCTAATAGATGTTATCTGAAATTACATGTATTTTCTTAAAACCAAGAAGGTAATAGGTAGAGGTAGAGGAAGGCAAAGATAAAGGTAGAGGAAAATAATAATCATAATAATCATAATAATAATGCATTATTTCATCTCATTCTTCTTCCCTTTGAAGAGATTGTCTCTTGAGGAGTTCCACTATGACAGTGTGAACACACGCCACTGACCCAATAACTTGTTTTTATATGTTTTCATGTGGATAATAGAGATATAAAGTGTTCTTAGATTATATATAATCTGATCAATTATAATGAAAAATGTATCTCAGATAATGGAAAGGATGAATTACAGAATCCAGGTTCTCCCAAGCCTCGTTACTTGGCGCAAAGTATGTATATGACCCCTTTCCTTCAATCTCTTCTCTCAGCTTTGAGACATCAGAATAGTGCTGAGTAGTAGTGGCTCCCACAATGCCCAGCGTGCCGTAAACATGGTCAATAGGCATCACTGAAATTGTCAAGAAATGAAAAAATGGTTAGAACTTGATTTCCAGAATATTCTTTCACAATCATTCAAACTTTACCTATTCCTTGTTATATTGAACTAATTTAAGCATCAAAATCCTATGTGCATTTGAGCATACATTACAAAGTAGCACTCAAACTAGTATTTTTTTTATATTCTTGGCGTTAGGGAAGTGAGTTTTAAAATATCAAATATGGAACATCTGATGCCAACCTGAAAAGATAAATCTAGCACTCTGCAGACTGCTTGTTTTTCTAACCCCATTGGTTTGAAAATTGGTGTCATTTGGATGTATTCATAAAGTAAATGAATACTTCAGTGAATTCCCCAAGACAATTTTTAAACTAAATCATTAATTCTGCAAAAATGTGAATAAGGTTAAAATTAACAGGGTTTCATGCCAAGCCCATGAATGTCTAGATTGAAGAAAACACATCATACACCAAACTGAGCTCAACAGTTTCCATGTGAGAAAGCCTTTAACATAGTTGATTACGGATGTGATATAACTTAGCCACATGACATTGCCACCAACAGCATTAACCAAGCACTGGGTCTCAGCAAGTAAGGTACTTGATAGTCTCTCGGCTGCTCATGGCCAACACCAGCCTGGCACCTCATTCTGAATACAGTACTATGCTAGGGACCTAGGGACTTTCTATGGGTTGGTGTCCATGACAGTAAGTGCTCTGCAATTTATGTCAGATTCTAGGCCTGGAGGATGCTTTGCCCAGGAGGAGATGCTTCTGCTGAGGAGTGGGGACCTGGGGAAGGGTGACGATCGGTGGTGTACATCCAGAGGAAATGTAAAAGCCATTTCTTTTGTTGGCAGAAATATGGAGAACTACATTTCAAAGTGAGGGCCATTACAAGCTCAGAGCTGGTGAGCTAGAGGTGTTGCCTTCTTAAGTAGATGCCATGCTTGTAAACAAGCTCAAAGAAAGGGATTTCCGTGGAGGGGGAGCTGAGTCAATTCCAGTTAGGCTTCACATTAGTGTCTAGAACCATCAGCTTCTAGTGCGTGAGAAGAGAGGTCACCATTATGTTAAGCATATGATTCACACAAAACATGGAGAACTGGCTTGGATTTATGATTATTCTAAGTATGGACACTCATAGACCTGTACACTCAGGCATGCACACACTGCTGGTTTCTCCACAAACTACCTGAACTTGTTCTTCACAGAGGAAAATCACACATGTAAGATCCAGAAATGTAGACTTTACCTGCCGGGCAGCCCTTCATCCCTTCCATTCTCATATAGCCAGGACAACATTCATATAACACAGTGCTGCACAGAGGAAAAAAAATCTCAATATTAAAACAGAGAACTGCAAATATACGCTTTTACATAAAATTAACAGGGCATAATACTTATTTCCACAATGTGCTAAGATTGCAGAAGACAACTTTGGTTTCTGCCCTTCAGATAGCAGATATTTATGCAGGTTTGACTTTTCTCTTTTCCCACATGGCACTGAGGAAAGGTTCTTGGATTGTGATCCTGAAGAATGGAATGTTTTGTGCATGCTTACTGTGCACTAGACAGATGTCCTTAAACAAGCCACTTGGTGGATATTAACCATATAGCACAGGACAACCATCCTACAACCCACAGATCCAAACAGACAGGAACCTAATATAACTATCCTATGAAAAACTCCTCCCAGCAGCGAGTCATGAACCCTTTTGCTTGTTAGTGGAACACCTTACCTTAACTGGGCTGCCATACCAAGCCCCAGTACAAGAGGAAGCTCTTAGCCCTCATGTGACTGATGAACTGAGGGGGGTTGGTATGTGGGTGCTCCCCTCATCTGAAGAGAAGGAGTGGACAGAGATGGGGAAGAAGTAGGGAGGGAGGGTGGTACCTGGAGGGGAGGAGGGAGGGGACTTTGATTGAGATGTAACTTGAAAAAATAAATTAATAATAATAATAAAAACCCAAGCCACTTAGTACATTAGAATTCAGTCTTCCAAACAGTTTAGCATGGGGAAAGCAATAATAATATCAAAATACAAATAGTTGTAAATATCAAAAGAATGTTTTTAGAATGACTTTGTTGGCTATAAGTAGCAAGAAATTGCTCATAGTATATGCTACCTTGAAACAATAGAAATATTATTACCCCATTCTGACATGAAATCTGATCTCATGTAACTTGTTAGCGTGAGTTATACAAAATAAAAGATTTCTTTGGTGTTTTCATACATATACATGATATACTTTGATCAAATTTGCTCATTTTGCCCTGTCTTATCATTTCATTTTTTTCCCCCATGAAATAATGTCTCGTGTGCCCAAGCTGGCCTTGAAGTCCCTATGAGGTTGAGAATGACTCTCCACTCCTCATCATCAAGGTTGAAAGCCATCAGTGGTTTTATCTGGTGTTGGAGATCAAACCCAGGGCTTTGTGCGTTCAAATAAAGCAGTCAATCAAGTAAGCTGCATTTCTAACTAAGACATAGAATTACTTTTGTTTTAAATTATCAGTAGTTCTTATTAATTAATTTATCAATTATTATAATTATTTTAACTGTGGCATACACAAGCTTAAATTTTCCTATTTTAATTTTCTTTGAAGTTTCAAGAGTTGGCTGCACCTGAAACAAGGCAACTGCATGTGACCCTGATGCAAATCTTAATTTGCCCCATGGTGACAATTACACTAGCATAGTTATCTATGGAAATAAATAGACTGTAGGAATTAATTAAATGTCCTTGTGAATTTGATTTATGTATCTCATAAACAATAAAAATGAGATATGCCAATAGTTAGAGACCTGAAAATAAATAGTGATGAGAACACGGCACTGTCATTATGAGACAAATGGCTACACCAAACACCAATATAATCTGATAATCAGCTCTGAAGTAGGAAAGCCATGCAGTAGAAGGGGTGAGTTTGTAGGACAGCAGCCTGTAATCTCAGCTGATAGGTGGGCAATGTGTTCATTTGAATGAATGTTTCAAACACAACTAAGGTGTTTTAGTTTTGTTCCCAGAAAGCATGTATGCTACACACAAATCCAATCTCCTATATGTCCAGGAAATTGAATAAAGCAAGAAGCAGGTACAATCATTGCTTTGCACAGGTTGGCACAATGAGGAATTTATCTTCATTACCTTGAGTAGTAACAAAAATATCATAGAAATCCAACTGAAAATGGCATTGACATCAACAGGGAGCCTACAGAAGGCTTTGTGGAAGGGATTCTACATTATTGTAGACAGAACCTTAAACCTTAAGCCTAAGGCTGCCTATGCTTTTCTTGAGACCTAACCTGTTTCTTTCCAGTAAATTCCCAATGTAGCTGGTTAACTGGAAGCCAATATGAAAAAATGACATTACACAGAAAACACTGGCTACTTGAGCAGAAGGGAGTGGAGAGCAAGCCAAGTTTCATCCCTGTCCATATTATTGGGTGTTTTTGGTATTTAATATTAGCATTTGCATTTATTTCAGTGAAGAGATATAAATGAGATTTTGAAGCAGAAGCTACTGGAAGAACTAAGAGGACATTGTTACAGTTTGGTAAAAAATCTGACTTCAAGTAGGACTTTAGTTTAATGGGAAACAAGACTCTACTTTCATTGTGTGACAAATTTGGCATCTCTAATATTATTACATTATGAAAATAAGATGTCCTTAACTTCCAGAAAAAAAATAAAAATACCTTTCTTAAACAGTCAATGTGGGAAAGTCACTGACTTCCCAAGGTTAAACAGTTCTGTGTTGAGTGTTTGTCCCAATAGCAGTAGGATAGAAATAAGTTATGTATGTATGTATGTATGTATGTATGTATGCATTTATTTATTTATTTATTTGTTTATTTATTTTTGAGGGTGTCTCACTTTGGAACTCAAAGTATCTTAGAGGTTGGGGCAGTCCTCCTGCCTCAGACTCCTTGGAGGGTACCTGAATCTCACCATGGTGTACTAAGCAGATCTTTAGATCCTGCATTCCTCAAGGCTACCCTATAGAGGATTCAGTTCAGGTTGATGGCAACGAGGGACCCTCCCATTGTTTTCATCATTGGCGATGACGTGGAAAGCATTTCTGATTTACTAAGCTACCCTACTTTTGAGACAGCTCCTTCCTTGTAAAATAATGA
Source organism: Lophiomys imhausi (assembly GCA_907164525.1). NCBI lineage: Eukaryota > Metazoa > Chordata > Mammalia > Rodentia > Muridae > Lophiomys > Lophiomys imhausi. The sequence goes on from CAJQZJ010032244.1 coordinate 1,612,909, forward strand.
ATTGGGTAAGTGATTTCTAATCTTTATAGACCCAGGGTTTTTATTTTTTCCTGTCAATAGTTGTGGTAAAATAAATCAATAAGCTTGTCTACTACCTATGCAATAATATTTTCCAGCTTTAAGTTGATCAGTGGAATACACAGAAAAACCATAGAAGAATCATCCTGTTAGCTATGGAAATATTGGACAGAGTGCAGGGCTTCCACTATCACCATCATGGTCCCCTGGGGATTAGGCAGCTTGTATAAGGAAGGCATCAAGGGTTAAGAAGTGGAAAGAGCTATTTCTTTCTAACTTTATGCTTTATAACATTAGAAAACTCAGGGGTGAAGTGGAATATTTTAAAATAATGTCTAAATGACTGGAGACACATTGATTTGGGATTTAAAATTTTTACATTTCAGATAAATTTGTTCTCCTTGACTGTGTGTGTGTGTGTGTGTGTGTGTGTGTGTGTGTGTGTGTGTGTGTAGATTTGACAAGGGTAAATGAAACACAGAGTTAAACTGATTCTCTTAAGTCAAAGGCAGATCGAACAATAAAGCATGTAAACCGAATAGAGATCGTATTTGTTCAAACTGATTCAGACCATATATCACACTGTCATGGGGGGAGGTGCTTTGGATTCGCCAGTTCATGAACTTAGAGAGAAATCCGCTCTTGAAACAATGGTGATTATAGGGAGTTTCTCTGTCTATGTATGAGCTTTTCTTTTAAAACACATGAGCTTGGACAGCATTTTCAGACCAAGGCATGTGCCCAAGGAGAGGCGAGTGCCATTCTGTAGGATCTTCAAACTGTCAAAGAAGGAAAGGGCGAGACTCACGTTTTCTTCCCGCAGATAGCGCCTTGGTACCAGTTCTTACAAGAGCTGAAGTATTTCTTTTTGGTGCCCAGAATCTGCTGGAGGGCACAGACGTTAGGGCTGGAGAGCAGAGGGGAGGAAAAAAGAGTTAATCTATATGGCATGAGGACTGCTTCACAATTATAGGTCGGGTGGCTAAAAGAAATGTTCGGATGCAGATTTGGCATTCCAAGATGGGATTTTAACTTTGTACAAATCTAACTCCCGATCCAGTCCTACTGAGTGCCTGGAAAAGCAGAAGTCTGAAAGAGATAGGAAGAGGGAAGAAGGAGGAAGAGAGGGGGGATAGGAGGAAGGAGGAGATGTAGGGAAGAGAGGAGGGAGAGGAGGAGGGAAAAAGGAAGAAAGGAGAAAGGGGAAGGGAGGAATGGAAAGGAGGGGAGACACTATATACTTTAGACTAGTACGAGTATTTCAAAAAATTAACCTGGCAGAAATATTCAAACAATATTAGATTTGGCAGAGTTTGGAATATATATATACTATTGTTAATAGTGCAAAAAAAAAAACTCCGTGTTTTAAAACTAGGCATGTACTCATTTGGAAGCTGGACAGCTTTGGGACTCTCCTGAACAGTGGGAGATTGACTTCAAAGGACACAGGTCTGACCACACACCCTGTGTGTGATTCCCTGGGTACTTACACAAGGAGACTAGTGTTAAAAGTAACTTTTGAACAATTCCTTTGCATAAAGGAAATTTGTCTCTTTAGAGAGAACAAATAAAAGTATCCTCCTCCATTTCAGTTTTAAGTTTGCATTTCTTAAAGGGTGGAAATTCTGCTCTGCTGGGAAAATGAGTGCTTGGAGATTTAAGAAAATCTCCCCAAGGCTTAGGGAGGAATATCCAGAGCCACATGTAAAAAGTACAGATGTTTGCTTGAGTTACTAAGCTGTTTCTAATAACTTTTTAAAATCCTACATTTATCCTAAAAGATAAGAATACTTCAGGGAATGCAGAGAAGCAGTTATTCAGCCCAGAGTTTAATTTTCATATAGAAATCAAATGAAATTTTTGCTGATACCCTGTGAGCTATCTCAAAGCTTTTGACATGATACCATCTAAGAGCAGAAGCTTTAAATCTGAAAGCCATATTCTGCAGTTTTGGAAGGAAAAACAAAAACCAAGTAAATTGAATTACAAAAGACAACTCTATTGTATTTTGTTAATTGCATTAAAATTGATAGTCCACATAAAGCAATAATTCTTGTTATGTTGATAGCAATTCTTTTGAGTTTAAGACATATGTATGTCATAGTAACTGTATACCTATGTGTATATATATAGATGTACATATTTACAGAATCCTCATTAATTTTTCTTTTCCTGTTACCTTGCAATAAGTAGAATAACAGTAACAACTACCCAGCAACTACTCTGTGGTCACTTATAAGGAACTTCATACATATTTCTACAGCAAGCTAAGTGGAAAAAAAAAAAAAACTAAAATAAAGCAAACCAGGGACTTACCCCTGATCCCGTCCCCTGATGCGGCTGTGGGCCAGGACCTTGTCATAGTGACTGTTGGCATTTGCAGGGTTAAAGTCCCACAGCAGCAGCAGCAGCAGAGCAGAGAAGGGCAGGAGAGGAACCATCTTCAGCTCTGTCCAGGAAGAGAACTGGCCAGTGCTCTGGAAGGCTGAACTTATATAGCTCTGGGCCGTGGGAGGGAGCTCCGGCTGCCGGAGGGGGCGCTGGGCCAAGCTGAGACTTCAGCTGCCTTGTGGAGGCACCAGCAGCCTGGTGCTGCCAGTGGAAGTCTACTGGGTTCTGAGCAGACTGACCTCCTACTCTTATTTATTTCAATCAGGCTCGCCTGTCTCTCGCTTCTATAGGCTTACTTTATGAAGTGTCTGAGTTTAGGGGGCGCTCTGCCTCTGCCATTGTCTATGTCTCAGTTAACTTTCTGGGTTTGATCTTACCACACTTAATCATTCTGCAACAGAACACTGAGGTTATTTTTCACCAGGAAGGAAATCACAAAGGGGAATTAATACAAATACTGGATAGATTTACAGGGCATATAAAGTATGATTTCCACAGCCAATATGGAAAAGGCACATGTCCCTTTCAATCCTATGAAACCTGAGCTGTGTCTTTTCAACTCCTAATGAGTATGGAGCATTAATTAACAAAGATCTACTTCAGGAGAGCTTCTCTAACCCTTGAAATACATACAGTGTAACATTTTTCTCATTTTTATTTTGCTTTTTATTGCTTTTTTGTTACACACAGGCTGCATACTCTGATAAGCCCTGGGAACAAGCATTACTAATCCAGAATTAATGTGGTAATTAAATGCATGTTAGGAAACAAGACTGCTGCCAAGAATAGCCTTGTGCTTTTTTTTTTTTTTTTTTTTTTTTTGGTTTTTCGAGACAGGGTTTCTCTGTATAGCCCTGGCTGTCCTGGACTCACTTTGTAGACCAGGCTGGCCTCGAACTCACAAAGATCCACCTGCCTCTGCCTCCCAAGTGCTGGGATTAAAGGCGTGCGCCACCACTGCCCGGCTAGCCTTGTGCTTTTAAGAACAACCGCACTCTCTTGGTATAGAACTGCAGCATTCCCAGCTGAGGGAAGGCACTTTTTTTTTAAACCTCTTCACACATGATGTGTCAGCTCTGGAGAATCCTCTTGATGAAGAAGCTGCAAAGACCAGAAGGTTCATTAGGCTGGGAACGAAAGTGGCCACTGGTCTCTGGAAATGGACATAATTTAAAGCCACCTAGAGAAATGGAGCATCTTTCCGCACCGCACTGTGAAATTCCCCATGGGTTATGGACATCTCAGTATTTTTTTTTCCCCACAGTCAAGCCAGAGGCACCGTGCCTGGACTCTGTGTTTTACAGTTGGAAAAGTTTAAGGGGGAATCCACCACATCAGGCCAGAGAGAATTCCTTATCTGGAGGGATGTGAAAGCTTCCTGTGGGAATCGCCTTTCGCTGTTAGAATAATCCGGCAGCTAACCTCTGCTTTAGTACATAAGTACACAAGCAAACAGCACCGTTTGAATATGAGTCAGAGACCTCTGTCACTTCTGAAGTCCTGTTATTAAAGGACTGAAAATGTACAAAACGATCCCTGGAGAGCTGGGAGAGAGGATATGGTGCAAAGTAAACCATGTTCCTCACAGGGTACTTGTGTGATAAATAGCACTGCTCTCTTATTTATATTCATCTAAATGAAACTATTCTAACTTTATCTGCTTTTTTATGGATTGTTTTATAAATAACGTTTTGTTACCCTTAGCTTGTACAAATGGTGGGCTGTTTGTAACTTCTCAATGAATATGCAGCCTTTTCTCATGCATATAAGGTCTATCTAATATCAATCAACTGGCTGTTAGAATGTAACAACACTTATTTAAGAGGTTACTGTGATATTCTGGCAAGCAACACACGTTTAATGTTTGAACGAGGCAAAACATATTGTCATATAACAAAAAGGCACTCTGAAGCCCTTTTTGTAGTTTCCAATAATAAAAATCTGAAGTCTTTCCACCTAGGGTATCATGTTTGAGACTTACAAAACTCCCATGGAAGTCAACAAATGCCAACCCTCCATAAATATTTACCAGTTGGGATCAGTAGTGACATCAAGGGCAGTCTTGCAAATAAGATCCGGATGACACACAGACCACCCATAAATCCAGAGAACAAGAATAGTGGAGATTTTAGGTAAAGATGAAGAAATCAGAATCCTTAAGAAACTGAGGCCAGGTCAAAAGAGTGATACTGTGTGTTAATTGTTAGGAGAAAGTCCAAGGCTAAAGACTGGATGTGAGCCATGGCTGACAGTTTGAGGATGGTTGAGGGAAGGAGGGGAATGCTGAAGACTAGAAGGGAAGTTAGCCCAAGTAAAGGAAGAGACTGGAAAAATCAGAGTAAGGTCATATTCTCCTCTGGAGCTCATCAAAAAAGTTACTTTCTCCACACAGGGCCCTTTCTCTTCCACTCCGTGAAATGATCCTGACCCCACTGGACTTTGCAATTTTCCTACCAGTTAGGAAGATGTTGGAAACCATGAAAATGAAGTCTGACTTTCCAGGGTTGCAAAGTCTGACCCAGAGATGTAAGTCATTAATAAGAAAGAAATGGTTCATTATGTAGCTGAAGAGAAGTAATGTGTCTGAAAGGCAGGGCCATGAGATGCTGATTTGTAGGCAGTTCTCCATTATCTGGCCTCTGGAGAGCATGAGGTCATTGAACTGCCACATTTACTCACCAGTGTGACGCCGACCTCAAACTCCTGCACTCCCCAGGACTCTTCATTCAGCAAATGTGAGTACACAAATTGTGAGCAGTATGCCCTTGGTCTTGATTGCATCATGAATTTTCAAATGCTTCTGCTTCAACAAGTGGTTCATGGGTTGTCATAAGCCCAAAGTGGCTTACATGTAGATTATGCAACACAACCCACTCTTAAAGCCCAGCCAAGTCTCGAGAGTAAGGCTGCACCTTCTTAAGGAAAGTGCTCCTCAGCAATAGCCCTGCAAGTGGAAATCCTGGGCAAGGCTCAGTGGTCTTTGTTTTCTTTGAGCAAGGCCAAATTTTTTTCTTTAAAATTATTAGACTGAAAAAATTTAAATTAAGCAAGAATCTTGTATTAATTTTCCATTTAAAAAATGATGTATATAAATGAAATAAAATTGAGGATCAGCGGCCACTCTAAAGATGTCAAACAAGGCAAGCGACAGGCTTGGATATTCATGTTGACTCATTGCAAAGGCTGCCTACGTGAAGTGGGGCTTCTGAAGCCTTTGTATTGTATCTCCATGGATTTCCGCCGGAGCCCCCACCCCAATCTGTCTTGACACAGGGAAGACAGTGGAACAATATTCAGGAAAAGGTCGGGCTCACTGCACGCCAGAGTAAGAACCGTGGTTTCTTGATAGCTAACTGTGAAAGAAGGGCAGAAGCCTTTGAGGGGAATGGAAGGTGGGTACTGCCTTCTCTCCCTCCTTGGGCTTTGCCTTTGAAAGCCCTTTATAACCCGGCAGTGGAGGCGCACGCCTTTAATTCCAGCACTCGGGAGGCAGAGGCAGGTGGATCTCTGTGAGTTCGAGGCCAGCCTGGTCTACAAAGTGAGTCCAGGACAGTCAGGGCTACACAGAGAAATCCTGCCACAAAAAAAGTCCTTTATGCAAAGGATTCATTCTCCTATTAAGTAGTCAGCCATGTAAGCTTCGCCCCCACTTAACTGAATGCATTTGTGCATTTAACGCTGAATGCTGAATGTGTTTTGAATTAGCACAACCTACTTTGTATTTCTCTGGAGACATCTAGTGGAGAGAACACAGTATACAAACGTGTTTAGAAACACTGGTAATGTCTATTGAGGTTTTGATGAAGCTGATAAGTTGAAATTCTTAGGAAACAAGTTAATTTCAAAATGCCAGCCAAGTAGGAATTAATAATCTCTTCCAGGAACTCTCTTAACGCTGATGCAGAAGGGACCAGTAAATGATGTCTAATCTCGATGAAGAGCAGAGATGTAGTCAATGGTTGGAAATAAATTGCTTCACTTTCTGACTTGCCTTTTCTATGCTAACTGACACATAAAAAGAAAATATGATTGTATGTGTCCATATATGTGTGTGTGTGTGTGTGTGTGTGTGTGTGTGTGTACTGATACACCTACATGCCTGTGTGTGGAAGTCAAAGGCTAATACTGAGTGTCTTCATCTACCACTTTCCACTTTATTTTATTCTTTGAGAATTTCACACATATATGCAATGCATTTTGATAATATCCCCTGCTATCCTCCAATCTTTCACAGACTCTCCTATGACCACTCTCAACTTCATGTCCTAGTGTGTAGTATGTATGTATTACCACTGAATCCCAAATCAGTGCTAAGTGTGCACGTGGGTGAACCCATCCACTAGAGTATGGTCAGCTATTACTTTCATGGGCACATCTTGTCAGGCCAATCCTTGTTCAGCTCACAGGGTCCCCATCTGGGTAAGCCTGTTGGTGGCTTTTCTACCCCAGCAGCCTGCCTAGCACCTTCTCATATTATGAAGGCTCATATTAAGAAGCATGGCGAAAGCTTCTAGACTAATACCAGTTTATTTTCTTCATGTCCTATGATCAAAGTATGTGTTGTCCTCAGGTGAACACACAAGATGCCTGTATTGTTTGGGGTAGGAAGAGCCCTAACCAACAACTTGAAGAGACATATCCCACATCTGTCATTGGGCATTTTGTTTAGTAAACTGTGGCTTCTGAGAGGAGTGTTATCCTCCTTGTATGGTAACTGCATTTAACTATCCTCCCCACTTTCTCTTTTTGTATGTCTGTTTATATATAAACATTCATATATATGTATATATAAACATTCATATATGTGTGTGTATAATTTTTAGGAAGCTTATACAAGAGTCTGTAATATATTATATTAATTATATTATAGTATATACATTAAGTATACATATATTTATATAATAGTAGGTTTCTAAATGGCTTTTTCAGACATCCTTGGTATTATTTATTCCTCCCCAAACCCTTCTCTACACTATCCTTCTATTCCCCATCTGTTTGAACCTACCTGCTCGTTATTCTCTTTCCCTCCTTTTAATATTTGCTACTTCCCTTCCAGCATTCCTGCACCATGGCCCCACTTTAGTTTCCTGAATTCTATAGGCATTCTCAGTCCCTTACACAGCTCTAAAGGGTTAAAGCGGGGATCCACACATTAGAGGGAAATGTGATGTTTGTCTTTCTGGCTCTGGGTTATTTTGTTCAGTATAGTTATTTCCAGGTTCACCTACCTTATTTGGGGTGATAAGATCTCTCCTTAAGTCCAGAGCACACTGATTATCAATTCTAGCCACCAGTGTGTCCTGAGAAATGCCTGTTGGGTTATAAATGTGTATGGCCACCATGCCTGGCCTTTTACATCAAACTGAGGTTCTCAGACCTACAAGACAACTCAGTTTCTATCTTACACTTCCCCAACTGAGCCAATCTCCAGACCATGACTAGTTGTTTTATTAAACAAACTTGATTCACACATTCCTTGCCTCTCACATTCATACTCATCGTTCTCTTTTGCATTCTTGCTATTGTGCAGATCAAGCCGCCTGCTTTCAGACACAAGATATTAGTCATCTTCTCCAGTCTACAAATGACTTCTGGCATTCCCTGAGCCAGACACCAAGATGACGGGAGAATGGTTGCTACAATAAAAAGAACCTACTAGAATACCACTCTCTGCTTTGGCACATTTGATCTGCTCATATCTTAGTCAGAATTAAGATAAACCCACAGTGTGGGCTATCTTCTATCCTATACATCTCACACTTATACCTCTGTACAAATGCTTTATTCTGTATTTGTCTGTTGAAAATTAATGTCAATCGTATGTTTGCAACACCTGCCAATCATGTATATGTGACATATACCTCCAAGTTCTGAAAGAAAATATGTGATTTTAAGTTGACTGAATCTGGAATTTTATGTTTAACACCACAATCTCCAGATCCATCAATTTCCCTATGAATTATGTAATTTCATCTTTCTTTATGCTGAGGTAAAACCCCACTATGTATAAACCCAGGTTCCATGACTTATTTATTCACATCTTTATAGTTATTTGAACATAAAATGATGTCACCTAGCATTAGGAACAATTTTATTTCTTTCTTTTCTACCTCTTTTATTTCTTCCTCACAGATTATATATCTAAGTCAGACAGAGCCTCATACTGAGCAATAATGTGATGATCTTATCATATACCTGTTTGAGATCACAGATCCCAATGATTTAATTTCAATAGTTCATATTGATTATTCCAAGCATCTCTCTCTCTGTCTCTCTCTCTCTGTGTCTCTCTCTCTGTCTCTCTCTCTGTCTTTCTCTCTCTCTGTCTCTCTCTCTGTGTCTCTCTCTCTGTCTCTCTCT